>LPNX011228757.1:0-12500 GCA_001517045.1 Pseudotsuga menziesii | reverse complement strand
AGGGATCGTGAGCCCCACATTAAAATATTTCTTGACATGACACAAATAGAATTGTATGAGAGGTTTAGGAATAAACATAATGAACTTAACTTGGGCCAAAGATCCTTCGACAAATGCAAACCATGGTATGTTAAAATAAACACAACTCGTAACACATGTTGTTTTCAATATCACATTGAGTAGGCTTATTATTATGACACATATATACATATATTGTGTGTTTTGCATAACACTCTTGTGCAGGAATGCTCAACTACATTGCCACCAACATCATCTAGAGATTTTATCCATAGCATCTTATGTAGAATGATAGAAGGTTGCACATTTTATCAAAGGCCTTGCGTAGATGGGGCATTCCCAAGGTGTGGTGGAATGGCATTTTTGGACAAATGCATACATGTCACCGATGAGCATGAACTTGGGAGACATGAAGTGAACTTGCAGTCATTCAAATATGTCATGTATGATATCAGCGGAGGGAATGAAAGGAAAATGATACAATTGGTCACCTCTCAGGTTAGCAACGCGTTCCTAAATAGTATTTTTTCCTATTGATATCTATTGCTACTTCATATATGTAACAACCTATTGATCTATACATCTTTATTATTGATCTACCAGGTACTAGTGTGCAACTTCATGGAGGAATTCTTTGGAAAGACACAACGGTATCTAAAGCATGTACATGTGGCTCGTTGGAAAGATGAGCAGTTTAGAGCATGCAGGGATACATTTCCTATTAGAACTATATTATCAGTGGTCGATTTTGTGGAAAACTACACTCTTCAACCACAAAACAAGATTCAAAGTCAATATTATCACTCAGATCAGGTCAGCATAATGGTTCATATCACCTATACACATGGGGCAGATAGTACTGAAGACAACAGGGTTATATTGAAGGAGTATCACTTTTACATAAGTGATGACAGGTGTCATGACATGGATTTTGTACAACACAACATTCAATTGTTCTACAAAAACTTCGAGCATAACAATATACAGATGGAACAACATTGGATTTGGTCTGATGATTGTGCGGGGCAATTAAAAAATTCTCGTTTCTTCCAATGGTTGTGTATTATCCACAAGAGGCACAAGGTGCCACATATTTGGAACTATTTTGAGACAGGACATGGAAAAGGGGAACATGATGGAGCAGGTGCATGTATCAATACTGCATTACATAGGCAAGAGATGAAATTCACAACTATTTTGCTCATCCAAGATGCAAATACCATTGTTGCATGGTGTTCTTCAGTGATGGGGCAGGGAGCTAGAAGGAACAGAGACCAATCATCTCAAAAAGAAGAACTCGTGCATTCCATTCAGTTAGGATGTCAGACAATGCTATAGTTGAAATGTGGACAAGAAAACTATCTTGTTTTTGTTACCCATGTAGCAGTGGTGAATGGCACAACTGTGAATCCACGAATTGGGTTGACAGCTACGATTGTGTATCAATCCCCATTGGTAGACAAATAAATTCATAATTATCCTAGTTGGAGGAGGGCCAGTCTATTATTTCACATGACTATGACCACATTTCAGATCTCATACAACCAGGTTCAACTATTATGTTGATCACTTTGAAATGTTTGACAACTAGTTGTCTTTAGTTAGCTGACTCCTAGGTCTGCACTTTATTTTATGTAGGGCACATATACGCAGTGGTTTCCTCGAGAGACAATGAATAACACACTGACTACTGGATGACACATTGCTTGGATGGGAAGCAGAACCTCATTGTCTCATTAAGCGACTCCGGCGGAAATGATTTTCCAATTAGGTCAATGGTTATCAAAGGGGAATATTTGACACAGGTTTCCCATGCATGAAATAAAAGAGGTTATGTATTTGAAGATTATAGAACACGTCAAATTATATATCATTATACAAACTTAGTTATTGGCACAAACCTCTAGCTGCAAACAATGCCAAACAATAACTCATCAAAGTCACGATACTTGTTGTCTTACTCCGAGCACGAGAGGCTAAAGGATACCATTGATATTAGAGGTGATCCCGATGGTCTAGTCAAATGACCTTAGGTAGGTAGTCAGGTATGTGGTAGTCAGATGTTTTGATTTCATGGTCTCATTGATTATTTGCAGTTTGATATATTCAGCGCTTGATATATTGATAAATTCAATAGACTTCTACAATGGATTTGTTGTATTATATTGATACTTACATGACTCATGCCTTATAGCCCAATACCATTATATACCACTCTATCTAGGATATGTCTATTTCATTTTCCTTGAATCTCGAAATTGATCCTATAAGGACATCTCCTTGAATCCAATAATTATCTCCTTCACTCCGATAATTTGTTTCTCTTAGGTAGGGATTCAACAAGTGTCCTTGAAAGCATGTAGGAGGTGGGAATCAATGTGCGATAGAATGATGGTCATTGTTGGGATCGAAGAATCATAACCTCCGTCGGATTTAGTACATTGGGATAGTGCCAGGGAGGCCCTCTAATCTGGTTCCATGGATAATAGACCATTTTTTCGTCAATCTTGGAAACTAATGTTTTTCTCAGTAAGTGAATTTGAAATTTTTGCATAGGGGGTCAAATTTGCATATTGCTCGATCGTAAAGATTTTGCTAGCATTCCCACATAACACATTCCTAAAAATTCTTACATGACCCACTGAAATCCCTTTTTGATGCACGGTTTCCATTCTATGCCCCAGGTAGGGATTCAACACATGTCCGTGAAAGCTTGTAGGAGGTGGGATTCAATGTGCCATAGAATCATGACCGTTTCTCGGATCGAAAAACAGTCAGCTCCGTTGGAATCAGGACATCGAGATAGTGCTAGGGTGGCCTTATAATCTAGGTCCATGGAAAAGGGATCATTTTTTCAGTCAATTTTGGAAACTAGGGTTTTGCTCAGTAAGTGAATGTCCAAATTCTACACATGGGGGTCAAATTCGCATATTTCTTGACCGTGAAGGTGTGTCTAGTATTTCAACATAAAAAATGCCTAAAAATTCTTGCACGACCCACTGGAATCCCTTTTTGATGCACGGTTTCCATTCTATACCCCGGGTAGGGATTCAACACGTGTCCCTGAAAGCCTATAGGAGGTGGGATTCAACATGCCATAAAATCATGACCATTGCTTGGATCGATGAACCGTTGGCTCCGTTGGATTCAATACATCGAGATAGTGCTAGGGAGGCCCTCTAATCTAGTTCCATGGATAAGGGACTATTTTTTTGGTAAATTATAGAAATTAGGGTTTTGCTCAGTAAGTGAATGTGAAATTTTTGCACATTGTGGTCAAATTCTCATATTGCTCGACCGTGAAGGTCTGGCTAGTGTTCCCACATAAAACATGCCTAAAAATTCTTGCACGACCCAATGGAAGCCCTTTTTAATGCATAGTTTCCATTCTATGCCCCAGGTAGGGATTCAACAAGTGCCCCTGAAAGCCTGTAGGAGGTGGGATTCAATGTTCCATTGAATCATGATTGTTTCTCATATCGGTGAACCCTCAGCTCCATTGGATTCAAGACATCGGGATAGTTCTAGGGTAGCACTCTAATATAGTTTCGTGGATAAGAGACCATTGTTTTGGTCAATTTTGGAAACTAGGGTTTTGCTCAGTAAGCGAATGTGACATTTTTGCACATGGGGGTCAAATTCGCATATTTCTCGACCGCGAAGGTGTGTCTAGCATTCCCACATAAAACATTCCTAAACACACTTGCACAGCCCATGAGAATCCCTTTTTGATGCATGGTTTCCATTCTATGCCCCAGGTAGGAATTCAACAGGTGTCCCTGAAAGCCTGTAGGAAGTGGGATTCAACATGCCATAGAATCATGACAGTTGCTCGGATCGATGAACTATCAGCTCCGTTGGATTCAAGACATTGGGATAGTGCTAGGATCACCCTCTAGTCTGGGTCCATGGACAATGGATCATTTTTTCGGTCAATTTTGGAAACTAGGGTTTTGCTTAGTAAGTGAATGTCCAATTTCTGTACATAGGGGTCAGATTTGCAAATTCCTCTACCATGAACATGTGGCTTGATTTCCCACATGGAACCTACCTAAACATGCTTGCACAACCCACTGAAAGCCCTTTTTGATGTACGGTTTCCATTCTATGCCTCGGTTAGGGATTCAACAGGTGTCCCTGAAAGCTTCTAGGAGGTGGGATTCAACGTTCCATAGATTGATGACTATTGCTCAGATCGATGAACCATTGGCTCCGTTGGATTCAAGGCATTGGGAGAGTGTTAGAGTGGCCCTCTACTCTAGGTCCATCAACAAGGGATCATTTTTTTTTGTCAATTTTGGAAACTAGGGTTTTTCTAAGTAAGTGAATGTGAAATTTTTTCACATAGAAGTCAGCTTGATGTTGATTGTAGATCTTCCTCTATTGAAAAAATACTTGTTGTAAACTATTATTCCATGTGCAGCTATCGAGAATTATGTTACCTATTGTGAGGTGTTGATCAAGACTTATTTTCCATCATTGTCAAGCAAGAAATATTCTTTGTTTTTGTTTTAACCAAGGTGAAAGGAGTTGTCAATCTCTATGTGGAGGTGAATTGATCTTAGGATCTCATATCATTCCTGGGACTGGAAACTTGAAATAAGGTTTTTTCCCATATTAAGTTAGCTAGGTCATCCATGAGATGTGAGCATTTGTACGATGAAATGCAGGAGGAAACAATGGCATTACATCAGTAACCATGTAATGGAACATGTTTATGTTTAGAAACAAATGGCCAACTTATTACACCATTATTACACAATATATATATCTTCATGCTACGAATGCTTCGAATAATACTCCATAAACATGAATTTATAAAACAAGATTCATAATAGTACTTCTCTAATCAATTTAAACTATCATAAAATCACACATAAGTTTCATCTCTTTCAAAGTTGTTACTCGAGGCCATTCATCAAATGCCATGTACATTAACAAAATGATAAAATAATGTGCAAGACATACATAATGTGAAGGATATAGTCATAACCATTATTTTGAATCAACCTTATAATAATCGGATACCTTTAGGTTTGATGTGTATCCCGTGTATCCGTTAGATGAAATGCATCATGCCAAATGCTAATTTTATTTATCTAGACCACACAGGTGCATCACTTAGGTGTGTCAACTTCATGCATCCTTTGAAATTTTGTTAGGTTTTTATGTGGGTAAGGTGCTTTTGTATTCCACCAAGTTGGATTAGTTGCTTAGCTATGCTAGGTGCTTATGTGTATTAGGTATGTTCCATCTTCGTGAATACAATTTGACATTGTTAATATAACATTGTATATGCAATTGGATCATGGTAAAAAACAATTAAAATGTACATTTTTTTCATTACGTAATATTGTAATTGTGCATTGTTCTCATATTTATAACTGATATCTCCATGCAATCATAAAATTTATAAAAAATTGGGAACATTACACATAGAAACATTCTTAGCCACATGTGTATAATAACACTTAAAAGATTGAACCATCAAGATCTCAAGAGCCTTGATATGAAATATTTTTTATATCATGAAAGTTATAATACAAAAATAGAAGGCCTATCTATGGACTGTCAATGTACATGTATCAGAAACATATTTGATGTACATGTGAAAACAAAAGTACATTTGTCTTGGACTGCGCCCCTATACTCTAACTCTAGATTGTACATAAAAATACATATTTTTCCATGACTAACACATCAAAAATATATTTTTCTATTTTTTTTCCCGGACCCTTATGCTTTTCGTCTCTGTCTACGACCACTGTGCATCTTTGGCGGCTGCAAATCAATGACAATATTTCTCAATCAGGTAACTGAACTAGTACTGTCCAGCAATAACAAGGTTTGAAAATTTAAAATATGACTCAATTTTAAATAAAACAAAGACTCACTACATGTGTTGGGGGTATAGGTGCCTCTGGTGTCCTCCTCCTTGTAGAGAGTCTTTTTGCAATGCTTCTCTGTGAATAAAAAAAATATGTCAATTATCTCAAGAATTATCAACATGTACATGAATGAGAAAGTACTAATCATTTATGTGAAAAATGAACATCTCACCGAAAAAACCATTTCTAGGGGATTACACTGGGACTCTTCAGTAGTAAGAGGAGTTGTAGGTTGAAAATCAACCTCAGTGGCATGCACTAATGGACCAGGGTGTGGCTACATTCACCAAATGATAAAATAGTTAGACATCGTGCATGTCCATAAACAATACAATTGAAATGTACAATTAAAAATATTCAAGTAGATGTACCTTAGTGTGACTTATCCCTATTGTAGATGCAACATTGATCACAGCATCAACAATCCCTCTAAGGTCTGGCACAGATGACTCTACATCCTGATGCTGTAAACATGCAAAAATAACATTAAGAAAAACCACTTGTGAAGTGAATTCATAGTTAACCAACAACTTCCACTGGAAGTGTGTACATTACCATGGGATGAGTAGGTTCATCCTCATGCACACCCGCTTTGTTCAAGGAGAGGGTCGTCTTGTGTAAACAACTCCCTTATCTATGTTTGGACTACGGGGAGATCCAAACCAAAGAGGCAGTGCAGGGATCTGCGATGATGTCTGCAGTCATAAAGTGTTAGCATAGTTAGACATGGATTTGAATGAATGGAATAATATGTACTGAAAAAATAACATGTTGTAATATACTTACCCCATCCTGGGACATATCTCCCCCATGGGAGTGACCGCTTCCATCAATTTCTTGCCCCTCTTCAGATGCTAATAGCATATGCAAATTTAAAAATTATAAATATTAGCGATCTATAAATGAGTGTACAGTAAGAAATTTAAATAATTCGAACAAGATTCAGGTAGAACCCATGTACTTACATTCTTCAAGTAATCGTAAATTCCACCTTGGACTATGTCGTTGATATCAATATCTTCAGCATCACGTTTTAAGTGGGGTTCCTGCAACTTTAAAAATTGTAAATATTAGACAATTTAATAAATTAATCAAGACTAACACATGCATTAACAAAATGATATGTATTAACAAAATGACAAATGTTTAAATATTACCTCAATGGTGGTTGCTTGGGCCTCGAATACAACCACATCGGGTTCAGTACCACCCCCGTGAGAGGCATCAATCTCCTGCAAGAGTAAATATTGCATATATTATGAATCTTTTAATATGTTACATATAGTATGGAAAAATTAAAAATTGAACAATAACATAGTTTTAAAACGATGTCCTTACCTGACCACCGATCATCGTAGTGGTACCATTTCTTGGTCCAGGACCATAACAGGGTCACCCATACGGTGTGCAGACATGTGGCTCGCACTGAGGCACATGGAATGCCAGTCTATCCCCACAAGTAGATGTCCTTCCACCACCAGAAGCTGGTGGTTGTACACTAGCAGAGGAAGAGGGCGCTCTCTTGTCAATAGTGGTCGCGTGTCGACAGACCATCTCAGGTAGAGTAAAAATTTCTCTCGTGTCTAGGCAACCATGTCATGTGTAGGAGGGATGTCTGCCCTTGGTAGTTGGGCACGGGGTGCAGGTATCTATGGATTGGCGTCTCTATTCCTAGCATTGGGTTGGTGTTGGGGAGTCCCCCTACCAACCCCCTGGAAGCCCAACATGTCAAAATAGTTGACTTATTTCCCCATCACAAACTCTGCATACAATTTTTGGAGGAAGGACAATGGTATTTCCCAATTGTTATGAGGGGTAATGTCAAAAACGATGTACCACCTATCCATCCAATTGTCTCTGATGGGTGGAGAGGTGCACCACTCAATAGAAATATGTGGCCTATTGATCTTTGGAATGTCATTTGTCCCAGGCAATCTAAACAATGAATAGATGTGTTGTTTTGAGCTTTTTTAACTCGTTGTAACTTAACCCATCAGTATATTGTTGTATTTTCTTGTCCCTGTAAGATGTGATGCTATACAAAGCATAATTCGATCTTGCGATCGTATAAACAATAGACAACAAAGAATCTGAAAAGGAGCAACGGAGCTCATCTCCACCCCTCCAAGAAGAACCAATCTCTCTCAAATGGGCAATAACCCTCGGTATCTCCGCATTGTTATCCATAGTAGCCACTGCAATCATAAATACTAATAAAATATCATTAGAAATATAAACACATGATATAATGACATATCTAAGCACTGAAAACTGTATAACTAATGTACGAAAAATAACAACATAAAATAAATCTATCATGCAAATTTAAAAATTGATCTTGAATTTTACAGTAAAGAATAAACATTTAACATTTTTTCATTTCATATTTATGTCCTAAATTTAGGTATTAATTCCAATTTTCAAGTACGCATGTGTACATAAATTGTCTTGAGTGCATATGTTGATTGCGAAGCTCCTCTAGCTTATTTTAAGGCTTGGATTATGAAGTTTCATCGAAATTGTGAGGTGCTGACTATTGCCTTTATAGGACCAGCTCCCACATTGTGCGTAGAAGCAACAACTAAAGCCTATAATAGGCGGCATAATGTGCTGTTGATGAATAAAATCCCATTATAGGAAACGATTTTGTTACATATGTACTTATTTGTTGTAGCGTGATGTTTTTTGGACTCCAAAGTCTATTTAGCAGATCTTTATGGATTTTATGGTTGCAAGGGTTCCACTGGATTATATCATGTATGAGAGTATGTGATTGGCATGTTTAATCAAATACATCAACCTACCTATGTATCTTCACATTCATAGAGTCTATGGTTGAACTTTGTTGTATTGACCTTAACCAAAAAGTACCCTTCGTTCAAGACGAAATATTTGTTAAAAGCATGGGAAGCTTATATACCTTATTTTAACACTTGGATTAGGAAGTTTCATAAAAATTATAAGGTTTTTATTGATGTTCTTGGAAGAGCAACTTCGATATTTAAGATAGAGGCAAGGGATTTACCATGTTTGTTTATGTATTTTAGGGGAATATATGAATACTACTTGAATTTTTTTTAGTTGTATGCAAGCTTGCAACATAATTAACAAACTTTGCATATTTGTTAATTTTGGTTTGGATTCACAATGATGCTTGCGAATATAAATATATGTAAATAATGAAGTTCATTTTTTTTATGACTTAATTGGGGTTTTGGTTTACATTGGGCATGTAAATTACTTATTCAAATTTGCAATGTGCTTGACAAACTTTGCATATTTGTGGATTTTGGTATGAATTCACAAGGATGCTTGTGAATATGCATATGGAAATAGTGAAATTAATTTGTTTTTTGAGTTAATTGGAGTTTTTGTTTCCATTAGCATGTTGAACTTTTTGTTTCTATCTTAAACTCTAAAAATTAGCATGTTGAACTTTTTTCTCACACAATATATGAAAGCCATAACAAATTTTATTCTAGACAATAGATGAGTGAACATATAAAATATTTATGTTGAACTTTAGGATATCGTCCAATGAATTGGGGTATTTGAAAGTTCAAGGTCATGATTATAAGAATGCTCATTTGTTCTGACATTTTATGGTCCATTATTATTTGAACGAATATAATTTCCTTGAATTAGTTGACATTGTTAATCTTTTACATTCTTCACTTAAAAAATCCAAAAAAATTGTTTAAAAAGTTTGAGAATAAAATAAACTGATATAAATGGAATAATACATTTTCCCATGCTGATATATAAACATAAACTATCGTATATAACTATGAAAGGTTGAAAACTTTAAAAACTGATCATGAAGAACATATGGCGCATATATACCGTTAAAAAAAAATTCATTCAAATTGGAAATGGATTAAACCATCTTAAAAATATTCCTTTATGACCATTATGATTTTAAAAATATTTCCTCATTCAAATAAAAAATGAATTAAATCATTTTAATATTTGAATGCACGCTTATGAATGATTTTGAAAAATGTTTGAATGCATGATCACGAACAATTTTAAAACAAGTGGAATAAGCAACAAAGTTGCTTAGTACCTGAATCCTAAGAAGAGATTGAAAATATATAGCAATAGGATAATTTTGCTATAAAAATATATGATAAAACAAATATAATTACAATTTGAAAGAAATTAGAACAAAAATGTCCATTTAAATACGATATAGGTTATTGCAATGTAGCATAAAACAAGCATATTCAAGCTTCCTTACATACTTCTAGTAATTTTCTTGACTTATGTTATAAAAATATGCAAGTTTCTTTATAGACTAGCATAAATAGGAAATGAGAAATAATAGCTTATAAGACTATAAATTAATATCATTGTTGTGAGAATAGTTTATTTATATTTTATTATAAATTTATAATGTTATACAAATATGCAAGTTTTTCTTATAGACTAGTATAAATAGGAAATGAGAAATAATAGCTTATAAGACTATAAATTAATCTCATTGTTATGAGAATAGTTTATTTATATTTTATTATAAATTTATAATTTAAATTTAAAATAAATTTAATTATTTTAAATTGAAAAAAATTATTTTTTAGTTAAATATTTTGAATAATGGATTTTCCAAGAATAATTTATAGATAGTTCAAAATAAACTATTGTTATCAAATAACATGCATATATCTACTTGTTGGGAAAAAAACATGAAACTTAAGTCCATATGCTATATGCTATACATTGGATTTTGTCCTTCATCTCGTTTTAAATACTATTTTCTTAAGTCCATTGTGCCCAATTTCTAGCATTCTTAGCCTTGCATGATGAGATTGTAGTCTATTATGAAAATTTTACTATTCTTCATTATCTAATACATTTTAGTTTTTTATATAACTAAATATACATTTAAGTTATGATGGCAATTTGGATGTTTAATAAATACAAAATCGTACTATAAAATTTGGATAGTTTAAGAAAGAAATATAAATAAAATAATATTTTTTGATAATTTTTAATTATATTATAAATCTAGTTATGTAACATTCTATTTGCTATAAATATTGAAATGACAAATTTTATCTGGTTTTGATACTTTTCCATTTTCCAAATAAAAAAATAATATAAAAAATTATAAAATGACATCCGTACCAAATAAATGTAATTATACCATTTATATTTAATTAGTTTTGGATGTGTAAGTGAAATATACTAGTACTAGTTACATCCATATTTAATTTGATATAAGTGATCACATAAATGGAAAAATCTAAAACCCTAGTTTTTTGGCTCGTTAGTGTTTAGTTTAGATTATTTTTTCAAAATAAGTTGAAATTTTAAAATAAAAAATCCTAAGTTAAAAATTGCTAAGATTAATCACAAGATCAAATTATGACATAAGTTTTGATAATAAATCTAACCGACAATCAATTAATGAATTAAGTGATTGTGAAAGGATGCGAAGAGTGATTATCATGCCAGGGTTTCTGTAGATTTCTAACTTTTGACATGCCATGAGATTCACTTTGGAAATTTTATACTTATGGATCATCGGGTGGATGCTATCTGGTAAACAAAATGCCAAGTTAAAGCTCGATGAAATACATTATCCTCGGAATTTTGATGCGTACACAATTTTGGGATTGTCATCATAAAGAAAATAGATGCTAAAAGAAGATCGAGAATCTGATCAACAATTTGATTAGTAGGTCGGAAGAATGTTCACAAAGAAACCCATAAGAAATCCAAATGCCGACCCATCTATTTACGAAATTAATAGCTTACTATAGTAAAAATAACAAATTATTTAGAAAAAAATGTTCATAATGAATTTAAATCCAACAGCATGATTTAAATTTATGAACCAACATATTTAATATACACCTTATCTTCAGAGTTAACATTAATTAATTAACATTAAACTTTCAAATATTAATTAATTAACAATTTCTCAAATATGCAGGCGTTGTTAATATTAATTATTGCGCAGAGAGGCGCACTCCAGCCTAATATAGGGGAGATCCTAAATATAAAAATATTACATGTTGACCTAGAAATAAAATATCCTAGAAATTTACTTTATATTTAACAAGCCATCAACCATTTACAAATTGGCCATGTTAATGACCATTTATTTGTAGTGTTAATGACAGGTCAATTCTACGGCCCATGTAGTCATCATTTTAACATTTACCCATATTATTCCTTCGTGGTCAATCATGTTCATAGCGAAGGTTTTAAACTCTAATTTAGAAACAATGTAATAAGATATTGGATTGTATAAATTATTCAAAGTTTTTGCTCTACTTACTATAATTTGAAATATTTTTTTTTTCTCCTCTAGAAAACTATTACAGTGGGTCATTTTTGTCCTTCCCATAAGTGTCCGACACCTCATAAATTATATTATATATAATAAGTAAATTATATATAATAATATATGTATATAGGCTCAATTATCTGTTGTTTGTTTTTTCAACTATAATTTACAAACAATGTAATAAGATTTCAGCTTCTTCCCTTCATATTATCCAAACCATTGAATATTGCTATTACAATTATCTATTTGAACTGGCTACTCTATGGCTTGTTGAAATTGGAAAAAATGTTTATATTTGT
>LPNX011228740.1:152864-165466 GCA_001517045.1 Pseudotsuga menziesii | reverse complement strand
TATATATATATATATATATACACTACTACATTTCGACCAAAAATCCGACGGTCGTATTGTCGGATTTTCGACACTTCCCTGTCGCATGTATGACACTATGATTTTTTTTAAGCGTCGGTGGATTTTCGTCGGTTATCCAACATATTTCCAATCCGTCGGTTAAGCGACAGCTCAGTTTACCATCGGTTAAATGTAAATCGTCAGTTAGCCGACATCTAATTCATATTAAACTTTAAACACGCGTCGCTTAACTGACGGCTATCCGACGGATTATGAAAACTTAAACGTCGGTTAAGTGACGGTGGAGAATTTTTTTTTTTTAAACTACACTTACATGTCGTCACTTCTACAGCATGGCCATCGGTTCACCAAAGAAACCCGTCGCTTTACCGACGGATTATGAAAACTGAAATGTCGGTTAAGTGACAGTATTGAATTTTTTTAAAAAAAAATTCACCTACAGGCCGTCGCTTAACTAACGGCTATAAGTGTTTTTAAAAAAAATATATAAATGCCAGATTACGGGAGACGTTACATAACCACACTCATGCATCACTACTATATAGGGTTATGATGTCAATTTTTGTGTATTCGTGTAGGACCTATCATGGAAGTAATGAGGTATTTTGTTTATATAAGTTTTAACTTCTGATCAAGCTACCGCTAACACTTGCACACTCTCCTTATTTGGTATTCAAAACCATGTTAGTCATATAGGTCAGCTAAACTGCCATGCCAAATGGTTTCTCGACTCTTGTCACAGCTGACTCTACTATACGTATTCACACAGATTAATCCCATATCACTTACCCCACAACTTGACGAAATAGAGACCCAGTGAATTACAAATTGTTTTTCTTAAATGGTAAAATCCTGGCATGCAGTTCAGAGACACAAAATATATATGCCATTCAACAATCTCTCCTCCCACTAGCCCTCAAAACCACTATGTAAACATACATACTTACCTAGTGGCTACTTGCATTTTCTAAACGAGATTGATCATGATCGCATTTATACAAAAATATGTTTTTACTGAACTGTCAGCCTCCAAAAATATATCAAATCCGCATAGTGAAAAAGTGTGTGCCCAAGTAAGAAAAAAATGCCAAAATTTAATATCCGTATGGTCGTTGGTTTTTGCAAGGGGTGCTATTTGAACATTACACTTCAAATACCATCCAACAAGAGTGTTGACAATAAAACAAATCCTTTATTTTACCTAAGAGTAGATAAACCCCTTAAAACCTTTGAATTTGACGATCAAAATGAAATACTTCTTCTGGTTTACTAAGAAATCCTTGCAAACAAAATTTCAAAATGAATCTAATAGATTTGATAACAATCCTTGTAAACAAATTTCTGAAGTGAATCTAAGCTCTATAGGCCAATTTGTATCCCGAGAAAATTATGAAGAAATAATGAACAGAAATTATGAAGAAATAATGAACAGCTTACCAAATCAAAATTGATGAGAAAATTGTGATAAATTATACCGAATCTCCTTAAAATTAAATAGAACTGACCAAAATCTGCACAAACACAAATAATTGCTTGGCTACACATTAATTATTCAGTGTTGAAGTCATCAAAACCATGATCAGAGAACAGCCACTTTAGATCAACAACTCTATACGATGCGAAGCAAGCATCTACAATAATATCAAGTTAAATCATTTTTGTTATGATTAAATCGTACAACAACGCAAGTGATATTGTCTGCACTACCTTTTGCAAAGGCAATTTCAATCAATTTCCTAGCAGCAGCTTCTGGATCTTCAATTGATTTAACAAGTGAAATTGCTTCCTGCATGAACATTCACCACTGACAGTAATGAAATACATTTTTCATAGGAAGAAGCCATCTGAATAACCCCTTGGGCATAAAGCAATAACTAAAGGAACATGAGGGTCAAGGAAACATCCATGATGAGAAGAGACATTTTAGAAGTGAAAACGCTTGGATCATTAATAATAAATTACACAATAGAACACAAATCAGAAGCTAACCTCATTTGAGATTACATCCCAAAGTCCATCACTTGCTATAACCAGAAATTCCACATCATCTTTAATAATTTCTTCCTGAAATTTTTGGAATGTGGGAATTAGCAATGTCTGCCTTTACAAGGTGTAGTAAAGTAATCTAGAGTACTTCTCAAATGAAAAGACAATTATTTTTTTTACTAGCAATGGAAATTCAAGTCAAATGAAAGTTGTGCCCTGCTATGTATATATGTTGAATAAATCCATTTTACCTGAATCTCGGGTTCTGCAACAACAAAGCGTTTCAGCAAATGGTTACCAAATGCATGAGATACTGCCAGCACGCCTCCTACCCTCCATGTTCTTGGAAGGACAGGAACCCCAATCGTCCATATTAGCTGATTTTTTCCATTAAGCTCTAAGCTCAGATCCAAATGTTGCATTTTATAATTCTCTTATTGCTCATGGAAATATTGTATAATAAAGTTCATTCTCCAAAAGCATTATTTTAGAGTACCATCCTAAAATTAGCATCCAGTCATTAGTGTTATGCATTTCTGAATCTTATAAGAAAAATTACAATCATTATCGGCCCACATGACATTGCCTCCAGCTTGCTCAATGCGCTGGCGTTCGTCACTTCTATTTGGCTTACGATCCTCAGAAAGAGGAATGGATGCATTTAGTATACAACAATATCAATGGCTAAGAAAATCACCATCTCAAACCATATTTTGAACAAAAATAACTACCAGTCCTGCCCCTCTTCCATTCATATCTTGTAATAATAGAAAAGAAATGGAAAGAAAAGGCATGCATTCATGATTTGTAGAATTCCAATTAACTACTTTCATCAAAAGTTTGCATTATCTGATCAAATTAAAATAAGGTAAAAAGCTAAAGAAGGCACAGCATAATAGATTACTTCAACGAGATAATTCCTAGCTAAGCATTCCAATGAAGACAAAAAAGTAGGTAAAAGAACAAAAAAAGGATACAAAATAATTACTCGCTACACTCATGTTGCAATGCTTGAAAAGTTGTAATGCGTCATTTAAATGCCTCTAACAAAGTCCACGCCTAATAAACAAAAACAGTTTATATGAATATTAATACTTATATTTGGTTATAATCCTAATTCATAGGTCAAAGTCTCCAGGCTAAGATTCATATAAAGTGATCAAACTACTATGCCCCTCACCAACAGATCCTTGGCATCATTTACATCATTGTTTGACATATCAGCAATATGATAAACAAGTACACTAGCATAGATCCATCTTAAGTTCTTAACCGTGGATATATTAGGCAACAACAAAATCATAAAACACAATGGTGCAAAACTCTTGCTGATTAAAATATCCAGGGCTAAGATGGATCAACACGAGTTTATTATTTTACCATATGTCAATTAACAGAAGGAAATAAGCAAGTTGGCTCTTTCTTCTTCCTTTTTTGACCTTGGACATTGAACATCAGCTTTTTTCATTTTAGTCTAAAGATGCACAGATACAGATACAGTACCTAAAATGGATATGAGAATTTTTGAAAATCAGGAAATGATTAGATACATCATCATTTCATATGAAAATTATCCAAAACGCCATCTACATTTCTAGCACCTTTGTGCAGAATTTCCAGTAAGATAGATTTTAGTTTATTAGCATTACAAGTGAGTAGTGACACACATGTTGACACACCTCTTCCACCTTGGGCTGTAAAAGCACCTCACCTCTCTTGGTGCAATGAATGTGAAGAGGATACATCTTGTATCAAATATTTTCTAGCTAAGCTCAAGGTGCAGAAAACAAAACTGAGTGATAGTTTTTTTGGACATGACTTGTCCTCATTTTAAAGTGTGCAAAACATAACCCAATTCTAAACATAAGAAAGTCCCCAAATAAAATTGACCCAAAATTCAAAGTGAAAGTTTTGCAGCAGAAGTTTGAATGTACTTCCCCTGACAAGAGGTTATGAAATGGTCCATGTCTTTCTGGCTCCTTGATAAACAAAAGTCCCTCCCAGTAACAATTAATTTCAACTAGCATATTTTCTTGAAACAGATATCAAAGGGTGGAATCTATCCATGAAATTGTAGCAACTGTCTATTTTAAGCGAGGTTTTAATTGTAGTATGTTTTGTCTATAATCTGCAAGCTAACGGTGTCAAATAGATAAATGAAGGATATCAACTTGCATGTTGAAATGACATCCTGGTTGAACTTGAACAACATCAGGAAACCAACAGATCATACTCAACCAATCAATCATATCAGACTCAGCCATCCAGCAGAAGGAAAATTGATAAAATATTACTGAGCTTCCACCAACCAAGCAAGACAGAATGGCCTACTAAATGGTAAAAGGAACCACTAGACAATAGAAGAACCAGGTGAGACAACAGGACTGCCTAGTAAACACAGAAACCTAGCTGAACACTAACTAGAAGATGCTAACTATATGGATGTCACATCAACCAACTTATTACTGCATTAATCAGCAGTTAATTAATAAACTGTTATTATGGAGCAAAAATAATTGATATTAAGTTTAAACTGTGATGTAGAAAATAGTATCATACAACATGGTGCCTTAAGAATGAGTGTCATGTAGTACTAACGTAACAATATTCAAGAAAACTAAGAAATGAAAGAAAGACATGACAAATAACATATAAAATTGTTATATTCATCTTGGGATGTTGATGAAGGACAAATAACATATAATTGATATATTCTTCTATTTACAAAGAAGCATGTCACCAACTTAATGAAGAACATGTCAGTGCTCTTTTACGAATGCTACAGCCACAACTTTCAGTTGATGAAAGAATGGAGGGGGCTGGTGTTTCAGATATGTCCTATGAAAAACACTTCCTTGAACATTTTCACAAAGCATGCTTTAACCTGTTACATGAACTTGTTATGAGGCGTGCCTTATCCATCGAACTTGAAGAACACCTAGTAAATCAAGTTCTGAAGGTAGAGGATGGGAGGTTTGCTTATACTGATGATGCTCTTCTTCTTGTAGCTCGCATTCTTATTATAAGGACATCCACAGGGTCCATTTTGGGAGATGACTCCTTAAGACTCAAAATCTGCAAAGGCTACGCTAGTTTTATTGCTGAGAAAGTGAAAGCTACATATTCAGGGTGCTTAAATATCCAAGAAGTTTGTGCAAGTCTTCCATCCCTATTTCATTGTGAATTTCTTCTCATGGCTTTTCATTCTTCAAATGCATTTGAAAAAATCAAAATGGCAGAGAATATTTTTTCTACCCTCAACAATGTAAGTTGTCCTCCAGTGGAACTTAACAGCACACAATTGGTTTGCTGGTCTTTGCTAATTTCAAGACTGATGTTGATTCTTCGGCACATGATTCTCCACTCTACAACCTTCCCATCCTATTTGATGTTCAATATAAGAAATAAGTTAATACAGATTACACAAGGAGGAACTTTTCAGCTTCCCACAGGAACAGGCTATTTAGAATCATGGGTATATCATGTGGTACAAAGTGTTATAAATGTGAATGAGGGAGTCATAGAAGAGCATGGAATGGTTGATCTCTTTCAGTAACTGATTAACGTTAGTGGGGTTCATAGCTAGGATATTGTAGAACACAAAGTTCTTCAAGATCTGGGTTTAAATTGGTCTTATCTCTATTCTGTTGTTTGTCGCATTTTGGAAGTGTGGCAGAATAGGGAAGCTTCCCAAGTGCATGAGCTTATACTTGAAAGATATTGTTTTGTACTTGGATGGATCATTCTATCAGATATTGATGTTAAGGAAGCTGGTGCTTTGCCATGGAGTCCTGAATTGGGCAAAGACAAGTTGCTTGAAATTGGATACTTCATAAGTTTTAGCAGAATTCTGCGCCATAACATTCATTTTGGCCATACAGGGGAGCTATCACAGCTGGAAAATATCATTCTAGATATTCATAGCAAGAGATGCATTAGGGGGGATTGAGGTTGATGCAGAAGTTTTCAATAGTTTGCTTGAGGTCATAATGACCATAAAGTTTGAGAGGCTATTTGAGGGTATACATGATAAATGTAGAATCCTGTTCAATAATTTAATTCCCTCTATAGAAGAGAGATGTATGTATAGTGATCTATTTTTGCTGAAGAACATGGAAATCCCGGTAAAATAAATGAACTCAAGCAAGGAGGTTAACTTATCTATTAAAGAGCATCTACTTACAAGTGCAATTGATATGGTGGAATGCCTAAGAACGGATCCTAGTAAAGTCATTTTGCTTAAGTTTTATTTGGAGAACACTGAGGACTCATTGATGTTGAACCAATTCAACAAGTTCTAGGAATTTCTTGGAGGCAATGGTAACTTTTTGCCTTTAATTGATGCTTTGGATGGATGCCATAATGAGTCAATGAATACGAAGGTGCTACAGCTATTTGTTAATATTTTAACAGGTGATCCGAGTTATATTAACTTGAAACACACCTTGCAAGAAAAGTTCTTATTGATGGATTCATCTTCTTTGGCTTCATGGCTGGAAAAAATAATGCTAGGATATACTGCTCAATCAGCTGTAGGTAATTTGCCAACAGGAGTCTCTAATTCAGTAAGAGATTCAGCTATTTCTTTCATCAATGCTCTGGTGTCACCTTCATCTGATTCAAAATCAAGAGAACTTTGTGATCACATTCTTGATGCATTGCTTGTGGGTCTAGAGAAGGCATTCCTGTCATTTGATGTTCCTACTGTGAAAGCATACTTCAATTTTGTAGTTCAGTTGGAAAATGGTGAGTCCACAATAAAGCCTATTATCAAGAGGGCAATTGATATGGTGGTCAAGTTGTCTGTAGATGAAACCCATCTGGAGGGTTTGAAGTTTTTCTTGGGTTTTCTGGTTTCTGCACTGGGTTTGTATGGTGCTAACAAGCATGTTTCTGAAAAATTAACAGAGAAGCCTTGGTCAAAAACTAGTTCTAACAATGATTCTGCTAGCTGTAAGTTGAAGCCTAGTGTTCCTAGAAAGAACTCGGAGGCTTTGGTTAATCCAATCAATTAGGGAGTCCATTCTAGTGCGATTGAGTGTGATGCCACATCAGTAGATGATGACGAGGATGATGGCACATCTGATGGAGAACTGGCTAGTATGGATAAAGAAGATGATGATGAGAGTAACAGTGAACGGTCACTTGCATCAAAATTTTGTACATTCACCACTAGTGGAAGCAACTTTATGGAACAACATTGGTACTTCTGCTACATTTGCGATCTGACTGTTTCTAAAGGGTGTTGTTCTATTTGTGCTAGGGTGTGCCATAGGGGTCACAGAGTTGTTTACTATCATTTAAGACATTTCTTTTGTGATTGTGGAGAAGGAGGGGTAAGAGGGACAAGCTGCCTCTGCTTGAAGCCTCGAAAATATGTTTCTTCCAGCACTACATCATTGAGGGGAGCTAGCGGCGTCGATCCATTCTTGCCTCTCTCAGATGAGAGGGATCATCTTCAGCCATCTGACAGTGACTCTGATCTTGAGGATGAAGGTTACATGGAGAATGAGAAGAATTTCAATTTATCTATCCCCAAAGAGGAAGAGAATGGGTTGCTATCACTTTTTATGGATATGGATATTGAAGGCCAAGTTTTGAGGCTATGTAGACAACTTCTTCTTGGTATTAATGAGGCTAGTCATTCAGTATTGTCAAAGGATGGGAGGATAGTTTTGGGTGATGACAAGGTTTTATCCTACAATTCAGATCTTTTGCAATTAAGGAAGGCATATAAAAATGGATCTCTGGACATGAAGATTAAAACAGAATATTCTAATGCAAGGGTACTTAAATCCCATCTTTCAAGTGGCTCTATCATCAAATATCTTCTTACTATAAATAGCAGAGGCAGGCTTGCAGCAGGAGAAGGTGACAAAGTAACAATCTTAGATGCAAGGCAACTTATTGGACAGCCAGCTATTGCACCTGTGACAACAAACAAGTCTAATGTGAAGCCTCTTTCCAAGAATTTAGTTCGATTTGAACTAGTTCATCTTGTTTTCAACTCTGCAAATGAGAACTATTTGGCTGTAGCTAGGTATGAGGAATGCCAAGTTCTCACTGTCAATTCTCGAGATGAAATAACAGACCGTCTTGCAATTGAGCTTGCTTTGCAAGGTGCTTACATTTGACAAATAGCCTGGCTTCCTGGTTCTCAGGTTCAACTCATGGTGGTGACCAACAAGTTTGTGAAGATTTATGACCTGTCCCAAGATAACATTAGCCCTATGCATTATTTTACGTTATTGGAAGATTCAATTATTGATGCAGTATTAGTACCCATCTTACGTGGTTGGCTAGTTATTTTTGTACTATCACAGCATGGCATGTTGTATAGGCAACAAATAGAAGTAGAGGGTAAACCTTAGTTTGGAATGTAGATGAATTTGATTTATTTTCAATTTGTATCCTTTGTTTTATGCAGTCATGGAAAAGACCATCTTTGGATAAAGAGAGGAAAGTCAGTGGAGAATGCTATTGCTGTTTTAGCCAATGAAGGACTTCACTTGGATGGTGAACAACCAATAGATCTATATGGTTTATCAAATTCATCTCTAATGAATTTTGTATCCTAGTCTATTACCATTGTCACTGCAAGGATTCTGTTGTCTTATACCTATGTCATTGCAAGGCTTCTGCTGTCTTTTAATGTTCTAAGCCAAAGCTTTGATGAGCACTTGGTTTCTGATGGGTAAACTTTTGAACTTGGAAGGTAAGTTGAGAAAACTCTTATTATATCAGAGCTGCTCCACTCAGGTAAAAAAATCTTGTAATATCTTGGTCAACCCATCGACACCAAGCTTTTGAGATTCAAAAAAAAATAGTGCTTTCATTCATTTGCTTCTTTTCCTCTTTCTGCTTCCTCAATATCTGACCATCTTTCCCTCTATAATTAAGTTGTTTCCCACAAGACCATAAATTGTTTTCCAATTCCTTAGCATCAGTAAACATTTGTTGTAATGTTGAAGATATTTCTCTGAGAAGAAATGCAAACTCAGGATTATGTGCTACTGCATAATACACCTTGGAAGAAGATTCATAGGGTTGTATATTCGTTGGAATGCTATTATAAAACTTCTTGAATCTCATATTAAATTTTGTAATATTTTCATCGTTCCTTCTTTTTATAGCATAAAACTCATAGAGGTACTGATGATGGGATTTCCTTTTGGCCCATTTATTCAAGAAAATATCTTTGAAATCAACCCAAGAACTTATGGATCCAGCTTCCAAATATCTGAACCATTTTCTAACTTTTCCTTCTAAAGGCTCGGTGAACATTCTCATAAAGACATCATCATGCTGGATTTTCAGGTAATTAGTGAAGCCTTGATATGCTGCCAAATGTCTATCTGCTGAAAGATCATCTTCTCCATTGTACTTAGGGAGGGACTTTATACATGTTTAGGAGGAAAGTCATGAAGAATAGGTGGAATTTTAATAGCTTTATACCTGTTTGAAACCCAAGGGTGAATCTTTGCAGGCTGGTCATAAGGTATACAGTGACTGTAGATGCTAGTATAAGAATTTCTTTGTCAAATGTTTAAGAAGGTTAATTTGCTATTGGAGGAATAGGGATTTGGGCCTCTTATTTAAGAGATATTTCAAAGGATAATAATAAAAAGGGTGGATCATTACTTTTAGAGAGCAATAATGAATTGAGCTTTTCTAACTGAGGAGTGCAGGAAGAAACTAAACTTTCCTTTTTCCAAGAAAATAGGTAAGTTTTTAGGCCTATGGTTCTCTGAATGCATAAGAAAGAGAAAAAGGACCCAATGTTATATGGAAAAAGGACCCATAGGCCATAGGCCTATGGTTTGATGAAGGACCCAATGTTATATGTTTTGGTTCTAAGAGAACCCAAAGATTAAGAATGATTGAATAATATGGTTTGATGAAGGACCCAGTGTTAATTATCTTATCTTAGGTAGAATAGAGAGAGTGATTTGCTTTAAGATTAAACAGTGTTGATTATGATTTCATCCTGATCTTGGGCTTGGGGATGGTCCATATGAGTACTGTTGATCATATAAACAATATTACACATTCCCCAAAGCATTTTTGCTGGTGTCTGATTACAACACATCCTCATCCCTCTCTTGAAATAATTCCTTTATTCAATCAAACCAGGTTTTGGGTTGGCAGTATCATATTTCAAGCCACTTGTAATTACATTTGTCCCATATATTGAGATGATGTCTAAACCATAATGCTGGGGAGGGGAGATGGCCATGGGAGAGAACATGTCTTTGAAGTATTTGAACCTTCTGGGGCAAATCAAATATACCAATCGAACCATGGCCAGATGAAATTTCTTTCTTTTGGAGTTCAAGCATTTGGTCTGTGTATTCTTCCAGCCTCTAGGCTACATTTTAAAAAGCTGTGACACTTATCTATTAAGGGAAGTAAAAGAAGTAGAGTTTTCCTATACATAAAATGAGACAGCCAAATTGAATCGTTGTTTTGCACATCCTCTCTTTGAGCAAATCCTCACTCTTCATATATGAGTCATCTGTATATTGAAATAAATGTATCAATCCAATAAAAGTAGGATTGTGAGTATCATATTTCAACCCATTTTTTATAGGTCTGTGCCATACATTGAGCTGCTCTCACTACTGTCTGAACTGATATGCTGGGAGAGGACTGAAATTTCAGTGCAATATTTTTTTTTATTACTGTTAGTAAATATTTGGGAATCCCACAAAGGGTCATTCTAATTTTTTTTAACAAGTCATCTGAGGATTTTATGAAAGGACCAACATAAAATGAAACATGTGAAGAAATATTAAATACCTCCTGAGATTGTGCTGTTGTACATGGCGAATCATCAAGATCAACTTCCCAAACAAACCATGGTAGTTTGATGCCATCCAACTAAATTTTCTAACTGCTGACAAAGCTCTCAGAACTGCAGTAATCCCACATCTTAATTGGTGTAACAAAGTAGTAGAATGTAATGTAAAAATGTACACCAAATCCTAAATCTTTTACAGGCACTAGGAAACTTAGAACTCGTTAGAGAATTTATGTTATTGTTTTTGCAATGCAGCAAGGGGATTACCAATTGAATCTAAAAAGGTAGGGAGAATGGATCAAATCCTCAAGGCCTCATTTGACAAGAATGAACAGTAGCAAACAAATGAAGTAAAAACATTGGTTTATAAATTTATTTTATCACTGATCCTCAACGAAAGGCATTTGGAGGATGGCATCAAACTGAAGGGAGAATTTTTTGAAGTGATAATTATAATCTATTTCAAGATGGGCAGTAGATCAAAATAAATACTCCAAAGGCTACAAAAACTTATCAAGGTGACGAATTTATTGTGATGAAAAAAAATCATTTTGATCCCACACCAGAATAAAAGTGGAGAGTTTTTGTGATCAAGCCTAATAGATTTGGAGAGGTAAAGTAGCAATGAAGTATAGAGGCCCAAGGCAAAGTTGCAGACTGCAGTTGTAAAAAGGAAAGGATTAGCAAGGAAAGAGATCATTCTGCTATGTGGTTGAGAGTGGAGACATCCTCATTCTAGAAATACTTCAGGAGAGAGGAAGACATCCAAAGAGCCAGACTGAAGCAAAAAACGTAGCAGGAGGGAAAGCTCATCTGACCTTACCCTCTAAGAATTAGAAAGGCCAGGAACTGTCTTCAAGATGAATGGTTCCACAGAAACACTTGGGAGATAAGTAGAGCAATAATTTGGGACAATGGTTGTCTAGAAGCTCAAGACATTGACCAATTTAAAACTCATTGGAAATTTGTGGACTCGGTGTATTTTATAAATATATAGTCTTTATAGTTTAGGCAGTTAAGGACAACAGTTTTGGCTGATCATATTTAAGCCTGAAGCTGAAAGATGTATGTCGGCTTTATTTTGTTTGGAGGCAGGAAAATGCTCTCGTTTGATGCTTGTAAGAAGAAGTGTAACTTAAATGGCGATTTCTGTCAATGAGAATAAGAATTATACCAATGTTGAAACCTATTTTCTGGAATCATGATCTCCCTTAGAGTCGTTACAAAAATTTCAACAGAATTGTCGAGTGGGTTGTGCGTTGATCTTACCAGTCTATGACACCGACTTGATCTTCGAAGAGGGCATTGCAGGAGATTAAGAAAAACCCCGCAAAATGGACTGTGAAGAAAGCGAACATGAAACCTGCCCTTCCACCGTGCAATAATATGTTGGAAGTTTTCGTGTTGAATCCATGGTGAGTAGATGCCATGCTCTTCTACTTTACTAATTTCCACATAATAAAAAACTTTGTGAGCTTGTCTTTCGGAGGAAGAAGAAAATTGGAAGATGGCATCTCTGATCTGTAGTAACAGGGATTTGTTGAGGGTTTGATCAGCAACAGATCATATTACCTCGAAAACAGCTTCAGGTAGTTGTTACAACTCCTGTATAATCACCAATCCGTGCCGATGAACGCAAAACTTGAGACTTGCTTATTAGAATGGTTTTCTACCCGCATGTTGGGTGAGATTGCTAGCTTTGGCAACGTAGAGGTTTTGAGGGATCGATCTAGGCCAACACAGGTTCCCTATCTCATGCTCTGTGCATGAATAAAACCTTTTAAGACATCAACAC
>LPNX011228740.1:99321-133375 GCA_001517045.1 Pseudotsuga menziesii | reverse complement strand
TTTTCTTGGGGCATCATATACCCTCATCCCTAGAATTAATGACACTTCTTCATTAAGGTCAAGTAGGTAGATGGTTTAGGTATACTAGGCTAGGAAACTCTAAGCATCCTTGCATTTTGGATTTCCCTTGTATAATGTGATATCTCTTCAGTACTTTGATGAGAATACAGAAATTCAAAGTTTCATTTAATCACTTATAAATAAGTATGATGAGATCAATATTTTCCTCGATTTCTTTTCACTCGAAAGTTTATTAAACTCTTTTTAGTAAACCCTAGTGCTTACTAGATGCCATACTCAACGCTTCAATGGGGAGTTACAATTCAGTGCAATTCCAGAGCTCCTCGCTCAACACTAGTGCTAGTATGTACATGTACGATACACCTAGGGATATAATGGCCATGTATCCGACGTTGCAGAGCTTATGCTCAACATCAACATGGAAGGCTCCAGGGCTTATGCCAAACACATCCAATTATCTTTTGATGTGTTCCAGAGCTTCTCGCTCAACACAAAGGTAAGTACTCATATGCTCCAGAGATTCTTGCTCAACACAAATCATCAATCACTCAAGTGCTCCAGAGCTCCTCACTCAACACAAAACATTTCATCAATCATGTGCTTCAGGTTCCATGCCCAACACAAACAAGCATATACATATATCATTAATAATTGGCTTACACCCAATATATAAAAAAAATCATCATGTTCATATGCAGTGGTTTTTTCGACCCAATATAAAAATAAAACATCCATATAATCATCATAATCAATAAGCACTTGCCTATAAGTGTTAGGTCCAAAATTTAGGATATCACATCCCTCCTCGCTTAGAATAACACCATCCCTGGTTTTCTAGGGACTCAGAATGATATCATGAAACAAGGCGGGGTAAGCCTTTCTCATGGTGGCCTTGTTCTCCCAAGTAGCTTCATCAGCCTCAAAGTTCTTCCACTGCACTTTCAATTGGACCATGGTGCACTTCCAAAGCTATACCTCTCTCTTGTCTAGTATATGAGTAGGCTTAGGGGAAAACTCCCCTTCAGGTTCCACCTGTAATAGGGACCAATCAACAACATGTTTAGTATCATAGACATATTTCTTTAACAAAGAGGAATTCAAAACATTATGGACTCTTACATGCATGGGAAATGCTAGTTCATAAGCCACTAGCCCTTTCTTGGTGAGTATTTCAAAGGTCCTCAAAATCTAAGTGCTAACTTACCGCACCTACCCAAGCTCAAAGAGCCTCGTTTGGCTTTTGCTTTCAAGTAAAAATGATCACATATTTGAAATTCCTTATCCTTTCTTTTCTGATGTGCGTAACTTTTCTAGCGGTCTTTTGCTTCTTTAAGATTCACCTGGACCTTGGTAACCAAATGTTCCAAGTTCATCAACAAATCAGGCCATAACATGAGTCGATCCACCGGTCTATCCCAAGTAACCACTGTTCTACACTTTCGCCCATAGAGTACCTCAAAGGGACTCATATTGGTAGAATACCGATAACCATTGTTATACGCAAACTCTGTGAGATGTAAGTAATCCTCCCACTTCATGGGGTTGTTCATGACATACATCTGAAGCATGTCCTTGACAATTTGGTTTACTCTCTCTGTCTTCTCGTCTATCTGCAGGTGATATGCAGTGCTGAAGTTCAACCGCATCTCCAATCCAGAGAATAAATATCTCCAAAAGTTTCCTATGAACTTAACATCTTGATTGGATATAATGACCTTGGGTATTCCATGCAATCTAAATATCTCTTTAAAGAAAATATCATCAATGTTCAAGGCCTTGTAGGTCGACTTTATAGGAATGAAGTGTGCTGCCTTCGACAACTTGTCGATGACCACAAAAAATAGAATCATTTTTCTTTTTAATTTTCAATAAACCGGTGATAAATTCCATGCTAATAACCTCCCAATTCCATTCCGGAATGGGAAACAGCTACAGTAATCCCACAGGATGCTGATGCTTAGCTTTGACTAGCTGGCGCACCTGACATTTTGCAATAAACATTGCAATGTTATTTTTTAACTTAAGCTAGAAAAAGTGTCTCTTGATAGTGGATATCATCTTTTGATATCTTAGGTGCCCCGAGTAGGGTGCCCGATGAAATTCTGTGAGGATGCTAGACCGAAGGTCCCCTCCTTCTAGAACATACAAGTGATCCTTGGACCATAGTAGTCCAGATTTGTCGACCTTGTATTCTTTTTGTTGTTGAAACAACTTATCCTCCTAGACTTTCTTGAGGATATCTACATAGAAGGGGTCAACTTTGTTGGCTACTCTAATCTTCTCATGCAAATCTGCATTGGTTTGAATCAAAGTCATCTCATAAATCATGTGAGTTCGTCAGCTTAAAGCATTGATAACCTTAATCTCCTTTCCCTTAATGTGCTTAAGCTCGAAATGGTACTCGTTGAGGAAAGTAAACCATCTAGCTTGCCTCACATTCAGATCCAGTTGATCAAATAAATACTTCCGACTCATATTGTTTGTCTTTAGAAGGAACTTCCTTCCCATGAGGTATTGCCTCCACATCCTTAAAGCATGGATGATGGCTGCTAACTCAAGATCATGAATAGGTTATTTTTTCTCATTTTCTTTCAACTTCCATGATTCATAACAGATCACGTGATCATTTTGCAAGAGGACTCCTTCAAGTCCTTCCTTGCTTGCATCCATGCAAACAACGAAATCCCCATCGGGACCCGCAATTCGTAACACCAGTGTGGTCATCAAAATCTTCGTAATATTTTGAAAATTTTCTTCACACTTAGCGGTCCATAAGAACTTAATTTCTTTCTTATGCAAAGCGGTCATGGGGCAAGCAATTCTCGAGAATTTCTCAATGAAATTTCGATAATATTCAGCTAATCCCAAGAATGACCTAATTTTAGTGACACTAGTAGGGGTAGGCCAATCCTTTATGGCTTTAATATTTTTTGAGACCACATCTATCCCTGTCTCAGAGATAATGTTACCTAGATACTATATCTACAGTTTGTAAAAATCGCATTTACTAAACCTAGCGTAAAGTCGGTGTTCTCTTAACACTTATAGTACAACACGAAGGTGTTCTTTGTGTTCTTCTTTATTCTTTGAATAAAATAGTATGTCGTCTATAAAGACTAAGATGAAATTATCCATATACCTATTGAATATGTTATTCATCATACACATAAAGTTCATGGGTGCATTGGTCAACCCAAATGACATTACTACAAACTCGTAGTGTCTATAAATTGTACAAAAGGCGGTTTTGTGAATATCCTCGCCGTGAATCCATACCTGATGGTATCCAGATCGCAGGTCAATCTTTGAAAATATTTTACCTCCTCCCACTTGATTGAACAAGTCGTCGATACTCAGAAGTGGGTAACGGTTCTTGATGGTCATTTTGTTCAACTGACGGTAATCGATGCACATCCGCATCATACCATCTTTCTTCTTTATGAACAATATTTTTGCTCCCCAAGGGAACACATTGAGTCGGATATACCCTTTCTCTATCAACTCCTGCAACTACAGTTTGATTTCCACCAACTTAGGTGCACTCATGCAGTAAGGGGCTTTGGAGGCTAGAACTGATCCTGGGGTCAATTCGATGCAAAATTCTAGGTCTCGTTTCAGAGGTAGTTCGGGGATTTCCTCGAGAAACACATCCTTGAATTTTTCAATAAAGGGGAAGTCTTCTATGCACTATTCCCTATCAGACTCTATGTCTCAAATGTTTACTACAAACAACTTGCATCCTTTTCGAACACATTTCTTTGCTTGTAAGGCAGATATTTGTCTTACATAAACTTTCTTTGCAATGCCTTGAACCTTCACTTGGTTCCCTTGGCTATCAATACACAAGATATACTTGTGTAAACAATTGAGCATGACATTGTTTTGTTCCATCCATTCCATGCAAATAAGTACATCGTATGATCCTAAAGTTAGGATGTTCAGGTTTACTTTCATAAGAAAACCATTCAGGTTTGCCTCACATTCTTTAACAATATCTGAAACTTTCTATTTCATACCCATGGCTAACTAAACTAGGCAAGGTTTATCATGTTTTACTTTTCCTAGCTTGCAAATGCCAACAATTTTAGGTGCAACATAGCTACAGCAATCACCGGGATCAATAAGTATTGAAATAGAAGTGTTCAAGATATTACCTTCGATCTTGACCATCGCAGCTTAATGATCTGCATATTAACCATCCAATGTTGCATAGATCCGGGGTGTTTCAGCTATGTACTTGATATTTGGTTCTTCTTGTAAGTTGTGGAAGACCCCACCGGTCTTGTTCTTACAATCTTGGGCATAATGAGGCTCGTTGCATTTCCAGCACTTGATCTGTAGCGGGTTATCATTGGCTCCACTTGCTACTGGTTTCTTAATACTAGCTACAGGTACATAAGGCTTTGTACCAGGTTTATTAAGGTTCATGTTCACTTGAAAGCTGTTATTCTGCTTTCTGTATGGATGTGGGTTGTACCCAGGTTTGCGATTATCAGAGAAGTTCTTAGACTTGTCTCAATTTCGTTTCATGTTCTCCTGCCTCAACTGTCCATACTCATAACAGAGCCTAGGTTTGTGCAGTGTGGCATCCAAAGTCTTAGGCATGTCAAATTCAATCCTTTCCCAAAAAACTGGGAGGAAGACATCCTAGGAACTGCTGAATTTTTACCTTTTCTTCTTTGATGTATGGTACATAATGCAACAGATCTAGAAATATTTTAATAAACATATCCATAGTCATGGATCACATGTGTATTTAGTGAAACTCTTTCACTTTTCTTTCAAAGAACCTTTCTAACATATATTTTTCTTGGAAACAATTTCGGAACGTATCGCAGCATATTTCTTGCAGCTCATATTTCTCAGTGTGTTTAAAATCTCTCCACCATCTTGCTACTTTGCCATTCAATTTATAGATGGAAAGCCTAGCCTTCATCTCAATTGAATAATTATGAACTTGAAAATACTTACTCATGCCCAGCAACCATTCTTCAGCCTTTTCCCCCATGTTTACTTCACCTTCATAGGTCGGGACTCTTATTTTTCGAAACTCCCCCTGAAGACTATCATCACTCCTTTTATTCTTTCTCCGTGGAGAAAGTGAGTCACCACTAGAAGGACTGTGATGGTATTCTTTAGTTTCTTCAGGGGTACATTTTTTTTCTTCTCCTCATGGGATGTTGGCCTGGTTAGGGAATGGTTCCCTCTTGGATCTGTTGGTGGACTAAGTAGGTTTACCTTGTGGGCTTCCTCCCATCATGTTTCTCAGTAAGGCTTCATTTATAGCTTGTTGTTCCTTCCTTTTATTTAGGCTGTCTTCTTGAAAACTTTTCAATTCAGCTTGAAGAATGTGTAAAGTTTTCAAAACATCAGAGTTTAGCTCTACCACCAGCTCCACTTCTGGAGTGGGGGTGGTCATCTTCCCGTGACAACTATTTTCTTCCTCAATATTCATAAACTAATCAGTGATGTAAAAATTTCCTGTAAACACAAAAAAAATTAAATGAAAGAAAAATTTATGTTAGTAACATATTTAATTAACATACTTTTTTTCTCTGCGTGAATGCTTGGTGCACCCATAGGTCTCTTAGTATTGAAACTGGGCTCTGATACCACTTGTAATTTCCCAAAATATATATAAATATATATATATATATATATAGGCTAGTAGAAACTACCTAGATGGAAACATTATTCACTTGTGGAACTCTATCATATACTTCATATACCACTATTTATTCATAAGCTGTTCTTACACTCTGTCTTTTACTTTCAGTTATTATTTTTAATGTATTTTACTTATGAGGTTGTCCTGTTGTTTAATACTTTAGTATGATGTGTATACTTTTGTCGCTTATGTGTCGTCACTGTATTTATATTCTTCATCCTTCCTCCATAGTCACACTTGTTCATTATCACATCCTAACTTAACTTTGTTCTTGGGGACAAAGTGGGCAGAGTGGCGCGATTTGTTCTCCCATGACGGTTTGAGAGGTAAATTATTACTTCTTATGTAGGATTACTTAGTTCAATTGAACTAAGGAACCTATTTTATTTAATTCAGTTCTACCTCATGTTAAAAGGCTTAGTAGGGAGTTTGGATCAGTTTGATATTTATTTGTTCTTACTGTTCATCATTACGTTTCATCACTGCTTCAGATTGATAGCAAGGTAATATTATTTGTTAATTATCTTAATATAATTACGTTCATCTTTTGTTCCATTTTAAATCTATTAACATATCCTATGTCTTTCTTATATGCAGGTTATTAACTTGGCCTAACACCAGACCTTTGATATTATAACTTTAATTATATCACCATGGCATACTCCATATGTCAGGTTCCTTATGCTTGAGCCTTATGTAAAAGAGAGGACAAGTCCTAAACTTTAGACCTAGAGGTTACATGTTAATTACATTATCTAAACTTTAAGACTGGACTAAGGACCAATGCATACAACGCATGGGTTATATTAATATATGAAATATTGAAATAGGATAAGGTTTGCGCTTAAGCTTTGGGGTTGGTGAAATAACACATGGTGGAACCATATGGTAACAAGTTTTAATCCTATGCATGGAGGGTGGTATTAAACGATGCCTTGCAACGAAACCTGACTATGGAGAAGGGGATTTTGGCTTTGATGTTAATGGCCACCAGCTGGTGCATTTAATGTTTATTGGAAATCATGGCAGCCCCAAGCTTAGGGCTTGGGTACATGATGGTTTTGTCATTTGCAAGGTTTGAGTTGGGTTTTGGTCTTGCTCTTCGCAAGGGAAATGGCGGTGACCTCCATTGTCACGAAGGTAAGATCCTGGTTTTTTTATCAGTAATTCTATGGTTTTACATTGATGCACTTGATCATTGTCACACTTCTCATCTATTTTGTGGATGGTTGCAAGTGTTGGGGTCTGTGGAGAGGGTCATGGCTCAAATATTGTCGTCGGTTCCTGTATGATGGTAATGGTGAATAGTAAGCCTTACAACAAGCCAATGCTTGTTATCTCTCAGCCCGACTGACTGATGTCTTCACTATTTGGTTTTGGGGTTTCATTGTGGGGTTTAAAATTCACCTTCAGGCATGTAATACTCAGACTTGGGTTTAAATCAATGTTTCAATGGCTTTGGCCATAGAGTAAAATCTCACTTATTATGGTTCTATGTATAAATTTTGGGTTTGTATTGATAAAATGGTTTGGGCCTTTTGAGCCATGGGCTGCACCATTTCTTGCAATGGTGCCACGGCCCATTGGCATGCCTGTATAGAGTTTGTTTTGGCTTCGGGAGAGACTATGTGGAGACACTGTGATTCATCATGCTGTGTATGATGTATATACTCTGCGTTTATAATAAATGCCCATGTTATTTTGCTTACTGTGTGTGTAATGTGAATGATATATTAATGGTTTAATGACAGAGCTTTAGGAACATGCATACACCTTTGTGCAATTTTATGTATTGAGTATTTTTTAATGGGCTGTAATTGGTGAACAACGTGGGTTTGAAATACCAAGCCATAGATGGATTGAGCCTTCCCATCATTGTTGTAAAGGAAAGTTTCCTATGGCTAGGGTTTAAGAGGCCATCGACATACTGGGGTTGAAAGGTGGATGCAAATGGTTCTGCAAGTATATATAAACAATATTCAAAGATTAGAATGGTTCATACCTTAACAAACGAAGGTTGATCCAAGCAGTCCTTCAATCCTCTTCTTGCTCCTCTTGCTCCTCTCTCTCCAAGAGACCTGCAAAACGAATTGTACCTTCCTCAAACCAATATGACCACATATAAAGTAATGATAATCAAATTTTGGAAATTGAACCCAGGTGATAGATCAATTGCACTCACAAAATTACTAATCAAACATGCAAATTTACACACAAAGGAGACTGAAATTGGAGCATAACACTAATCTGTATTGAATAAGTGTACAATAACCAACCTTGTGAAGTCATAGGCTACTGCAATAAATAATTACATGATATATTCAAATGCATAAGGATGCCATTCAAAATAGTCAAAAGCAAGCTTACTAAATCTAGTCAAATCCCCCATAGGTGCATAAAGCAGTTTCCAAATCTGTCTAGGAGCTCACGAATTGGAAATGTCAAGTAAGAAAGATAATAGATGATGGAAAGACAACTCATACATGCTTTTATTAGGAGAAAATAATGGAGGATGATAACGGCAAAAAACAAGTGAACTACACCTAGTCTTACTTTCCCTTTTGCCATAAAACTCAGTAAAGCAGGCAATAAAGCAGAAAAGCAGACATGAGCTAGGGAGGATCTGGAATAAAGCAGATATGCTAAATATGGATTCCAAGAGATTTCCCAAGTTCTCCATGACTCATTTTAGCAATTTTGACTTCTAGGACATGTGGAAGACAACTTGCATAGAGTGGAATATTGGAAACTAGGCAAATAAGACAAAAATGGATTAATTAGTGTCTAAGGTAGGTAACTATGGGTTGATTATTCTAACACCCCCCCTTAAGCCTGACTTATGAGTAAATATTAGAAAACTATAGGGCCTACCAATAAGGCTTAGTCACCCTTTACATACTGCATGTCCATTTAACCAAGGAAAGAGGCAAAAACCCAATGGGAAAATCCTCCCTTAAACATGGACAGTAAAACAAAATTTGAAAATATTGTCATCAATCATGCTTCACAGCATGATCAGAAATCCCTAGCAGTGACTTGAGATTTCTGAATGTCTTCTCACAAAAAAATTTGGTGAATATGTCAGCTACTTGTTCTAAAGATGCACAAAAGAGTAGGTGAATGGTGCCATCATGCATAAGCTGTCTAATGTAGTGCATATGGATCTCAATGTGTTTGGTTTTCTGTCTCTAAACTGGGTCATTGCAGATTCGAATGGTGCTCTGATTATCACAATAGATAATAGTTGAGAACTCTGATTCGAAGCCACACTCACCAAGTAACCCCTGCAACCATAAACATTGAGTTGCTACATTTACAACTCCTCTGTACTCTGCTTCTGTAGATGAGAGTGCAATGGCACTCTATTTCTTTCTTGACCAGCTGATTGGTCCTTCAGCAAGCATGAACACATATCCTAATGTTTAATTTCAATCTATGTTGTCACCTGCCCAATCACTGTCAGTAAACCCAATCAAATCAAGATCAGATTTAGCTTTGTAGAAGATACCATGAGTTCTTGTTCCCTGAACAAAATTAAGGATCCTTTTGGATACTCTCCAATGGATCTCATGAGGCTGATTCATGTATCTTGAAGTCACACTTACTGCATAAGAAATATTAGGTTGAGTGTGTGTAAGGTACAACAAACACCCAATCAGTTGTCTATACAGTGTACTATCTACCATAGGAGAAGAACCTGCTTCTTCAAGCTTAACTCCTGAAAGGAAGGGAGTCTTTCTTGGCTTGCAATATTTCATGTTGAACTTGTTCAGCAAATCCAAATCATACTTGGACTGATGTACTTTTATTACATGTTGGGATTGAGCAAATCCAAGACCCAAAAATTGGCTCAACAACCCCAAATTAGTCATAGAAAATGCATGGTTCATTGCATCCTTCAAGGAGGCAATTTCTTTCTTTGAGCTTCCTGTAATCAGAAGCTCATCCACATACAAGAAAATGATCATCAAAGAACCATGAATCAGCTTCAAATAAACATTTGTATTAGACTTGCATCGAACAAAACTCAATGCAGGAGAAAGCCATCAATCTTGGCATACCAAGCCCTGGGGGCTTGCTTAAGCCCATACAATGATATCTTTAGCTTGCACAAAAAATATGGATTAGTAACAAACCCTTGATTCTGCTGCATGTAAATATCTTCAGTAATATCTCCATTCAGGAAAGCACACTTCACATCCATGTGATGTACCTCCCACTGCTTCGAAGTTGCAATGGCTAAGGCTTTCCTGATGGAGTCCATCTTTGCCACTGGTTCAAAGGTATCATTGTAGTCAATACCATGTACCTGTGAGTAGCCCTTGGCTACCAATATTGCCTTATTTTTCAAAGGTGAACCATTAGTAGCAAACTTAGTTTTGAAAACCCACTTACATTGAACTAGCTTCCTCCCTGGGGGAAGATCAACCAGCTCCCAAGTGTTGTTCTTCTGGAGTGAGCTGAATTATTCTTTCATGGCTGCTTTCCATATTGGATCATGTGCTACATATTAATATGTCTATGGGTCTGATTCAACCATCAGATAGCATTTCTCTGCAAACAAAGGGTCTTTCATGCTCAAGGAAATCTCAAACTGAGATCTAGTCCTCCTAGGATCACTACGATTTCCAGCTAGTTCCCCAGCTGCATGAATGATCTTTGCTGCCCATTTTGGTATTGTAGGAATGTTAGGATATGCAGTTAAATCATCATTAACAGACATATCAGAATCAGTAAACTTATTTGTCTCTTCACTTACATTCAATGGTTCTTGTGGTGAAGAAGACTCTCCAACTTCAACTGCTGCTAAAGGCTCTTCTTGGAACTGAACACTCCTTTCAATGAAGGCTTTGTTTGTGCTCAAATTTATCAGCTTGTACCCTTTTTAATCTTCAGAGTACCCAACAAATAGACACTCTTGGTTTTGGGGCTGCAAATCCTTTCTCTTTTCTGTTGGAATTCTAGCACAAGCCCTTGAGCCAAAAATTCTGAAATGGGTCACATCTGGCTTGTGCCCAGTCCATGCTTCTAAAGGAGTCATACCATTAAGCTATTTATTAGGAACCCTATTCTGGATATAAGATGCATATTTTATAGCCTCGGCCCAAAATTTTGGTGGCAAAGTCTTAGCCTCCAACATACAGGTTGCCATCTCTTTCAGTGATATGTTCTTTCTCTCGGCAACACCATTTTGCTGTGGTGTGTAAGGTATTGAATGCTGCATCTGAATACCTGCATCTTCACAATATTGAATGAACTTAGACTTGACATACTCACCACCATTGTCAAATCTGAGGATCTTGAGTTTCCTCCCAGACTGGTTTTCAACCAAAGCCTTAAAGACTTTGAAGAGGCCAAAAACTTCAGACTTATGCTTTAGGAAGTAAACCCAATAGTACCTGGAAAATTCATCTATGAAATTTAATGCATATTTGGCCTGACTCATTGACATATGAGGGAATGGACCAGCAACATCACTGTGGATCAAATCAAGAGGTGCAGAGGTTCTCTCATGACTAGCTCTCTCAAATTTATGCTCTAGGTGTTTTCCTAGGACACAACCTTGACAGAACCCCTTGGAAAACTTAATCTTTGGTAACCCTATGACCATTTCTTTTTCAATTAGATCAGAAATATACTTATAGTTAATATGGACAAATATTTCATGCCAAATCTTGCTTTCCTCATTAGCATGAATCAGAAGAGCAGATGGGTTTGAGTAGGGTAGAAAATGTGAAAACCAGTGTACCTTCGAAGTGTGATCTACAACTCCTTTTGCAATGACTTTACCACTCAAGATATCCATGATCTCAACATCATCAGGGGAGAATATTACCTTCTTTGGAGACCCTGTGTGGGTCATCTGATACACTGACAAGAGTTTAGAGGCAAGACCTGGAACATACAATACATTGCTGAACTTACCATGGTTAAGATCAATCCTTCCTTTTCCCAAACTGTCAATGAGAGAGTCATCTCCCAACACTATTGGTGGACCTTTCGACATGTCAAGAGAGGATAATGCCTCCTTGGTCGAAACCATATGTCTTGAAGCTATAGAGTCTATCATGAAGCTAGGTGAGATTGATGTGCCAGCAACCAATGCATGAACTCTCTCTCTCTGTCTTCTGAGTTTGATCCTCGTCCCTCTTCTTTGAGCTATCAGGAAGGGAGATGTTATTATTCTCCAGGAGTTGGGTCAACATGTCAATTTGCTTCTTCACGTAGGATCTTTCAAGATGAAATCCCTTACTACAATATGTGCACTTGCTCATTTCTCCTTTGTTCTTCTTCTTCTGGAAGTTCTTCTTGGAGCCTTGGGGCTCCTCCTGAGACTTTTTCTTGTCTCTCTTCTGCTCAGGTGGCTTATTAGCTTTCTTCTTTCCTTTTGAATCCACCCTTGAATCTCCAGCAACCAGAGCTTGGTCTTTGGAAGGTTTGATGGTGCCCATCATCACCATTTTATCTTGTTCTTGTGTGAGGGATTCCATGAACTCTGCAAGCTTAGGCATCTTCCAGGCTCGAGCTGTCAACTTTGTGGCATGGAAGGTTGAAACAATCACTTAATAGTTAGGGCCAAGCTTTGAGAGAATGGCCAAAACTATTTGCTCCTCCTTCTTTTCAATTCCACACTGTTTTAGCTGCAAAACAAGGGCTTTAAACTTGGAAAAGTAGAGTTGCAGGGATTCGAAGCTGCTGGGACTCAAGGAGATCAACTAATTCTTGATTTTATGTCCTCTCATTTCATCTGTATTACCAAGAAGGTCTACAAGCTTCTCCCATACTTCATTTGGTGATGTCAGTCCATCAAGATGGAAGAGGAGGTCTTTGGATATGCTCAGACACAAAAGACCATAAGCCTCATCCCTCCTGTTGTGCCATTTAATTTTCTCTACAGCTGCATTGGTATCTGCTTCAGTTGCCATAGTCACCCTATAGATACCTTTTTATCTCAATAGTATCTCCATATCTACTTTCCATTCAAAGAAATTAATTGGAGTCAAGATGATCTTCTGAGATTGATCCATAGCTCAGAAATTGTCCCTTCAGTCAGCAGAATAGCTCCCAGTCAAGATGTCAAACCTGAAATAGCAATATGGAAGGAGAGAAATCAATCTACAAAGGCTCTGATACCATGTGGAAATTGAACACAGGTGATATATCAATTGCACTCACAAAATTACTAATCAAACATGCAAATTTACACACAAAGGAGACTGAAATTGGAGCATAACACTAATATGTATTGAATAAGTGTACAATAGCCAACCTTGTGAAGTCATAGGCTGCTGCAATAAATAATTACATGAGATATTCGAATGCATAAGGATGCCACTCGAAATAGTCAAAAGCAGGCTTACTAAATCTAGTCAAATCCCCCATAGGTGCATAAAGCAGTTTCCAAATATGCCTAGGAGCTCACGAATTGGCAAATTCAAGTAGGCAAGATAATAGGCGATGGAAAGGAAACTCATACATGATTTTATTAGGATAAAAGAATGGAGGATGATGAGGGAAAAAAACAAGTCAACTGCACCCAGTCTTACTTTCCCTTTTGCCATGAAACCTAGTAAAGCAGGCAATAAAGCAGAAAAAGCAGACATGTGCTAGGAAGGATCTGGAATAAAGTAGATATGCTAAATATGGATTCCAGGAGATTTCCCAAGCGCTCCATGACTCAGTTTTAGCAAGTTTGACTTCTAGGACATGTGGAAGACAACTTGCATAGAGTTGAATATTGGAAACTAGGCAAATAAGACAAAAATGGATTAGTTAATGTCTAAGGTATCTAACTATGGGTTGATTATTCTAACACAAATAAACATGAAATAATGATCTGACTAACATCATCATATTATCATAAACAGAGATTCAATCACACATTGAACAATGATTTGGGAAGAAGAAGGACATCACATCTTTATTAATCATGAAATGAAGTACAAATATACCTTCTCTTCAAGTTCGGCACCTTACGAAACCTTCATATGGTTCTGCTGCTTCTCTTCTCCAAGGAACTCAGCCTCCAAGCTCTCCAACACAAGGAGATGTTCACTAGGGAAAAGGTGTGGGAAAACAGAGTCCCAATTCCTCCAGCATAACAATGCAAAGGTTAAAGTCCCCTCTCATGGACCTGCTTACCTCTATTTATATGCTTTATGAGGAGTTAGGGTCAAAGGCAAAGTAGTTACAAGTAAAGGAGTCAGTTGCATAACTACCTGAATTTCGAAAAATGTATTTTTTTGACATTTTCAGGAGGAATACGCGGGTTGCAAAGACAACAGTCGCATATGAAGGAGGCACACACAGGTTTCAATGTAAATAGTTGTGTATTTAGGGAGTACACAAGTACTATATATGACAAGTTGCGTACAATACGCAGGTTTCCTTAAGGAAACACGCGTATACATCAAAAAGGATCATTTTAAGGGTACTTCTGGGCATTTTAAGACTTTGGTGTCTTCTAGAAAGTTTTAGCTAACTGAAATATATTTCCAATAGTGCAAATATAAGGTTGAACAGAGTTACATAACTCAATATATGAATCCTCCAAGTTAGGTGTTTTTTCAATGACTTTCATGAAGTGTCGTCACTAAACTGTATTGAATAAGTGTACAATAGCCAACCCTGTAACATAATAGGTTGCTGCATTAAATAATTACATAAGGGATTTGAATGCATGAGGAGCAATTCGAATCTAGCATAAAGCAGGCTTACTAAAATTAAGCAAATCCCCCATAGGTGCAAAAAGATGATCCCAAATCAGTCATGGAGCTCACGAATTGGCAAAAGCACTTAGGCAAGCTAAAGAGTGATGGAATGACAACTCATACATGCTTTTACAAGGAGAAAAGAGTGGAGGATGAAGAGGACAAAAAACTAGTTCACCTCACCTAGTCAAACTTTCCCTATTGCCTTAAAGCACTGAAAAAGCAGAAAACACAGAAGGGCACCTAGGAGACTAGGAATAAAGCAGAATTGATTCCTTGAGGTTTCCCAAGCGCTACATGGGTCAAATTAGGCAAGTTGGACCACTATGGATAGGTAATTAACAACTTGCATAAGGTGGGACACATGAACTAGACAAATAAGACAAAAATAATTAAATTAATGTATAAGGTAGCTAACTATGGGTTGATTATTATAACACCCCCTTTTAAGCCTGACTTATGAGTAATATATCAGAAAATTATAGGTCCTAGCAACAAGGCATAGTCACCCTTTACATACTGCATGTCCATACAACCAAGGAAAGAGGCAAAAACCACATGGGAAAATCCTCCCTTAAACATGGACTGTAAAACAAAATTTGGAAATCTTGTCTTCACTCATGCTTCACAGCATGATCAACAATCCCCAGCAGTGATTTGAGATTGCTGAAGGTCTTCTCACAAAATTATTTGGTGAAGATATCAGCTACTTGTTCTGAAGATGAACATAAGAGTACGTGAATGGTGCCATCATGCACAAGCTCTCTGATGTAGTGCATATGGATCTCAATGTGTTTTGTTCTCTGCTTCTGAACTGGATCTTTGCAGATTTGAATGGTACTCTGGTTATCACAGTAGATGGTAGTTGAGTACTCTGATTCGGAACCACACTATCCAAGTAAACCCCGCAACCATAAACATTGAGTTGCTGCATTAACAACTCCTCTGTACTCTGCTTCTGTAGATGAGAGTGCAATGGCACACTGTTTCTTGCTTGACTAGCTGATTGGCCCTTCTGCAAGCATGAACACATATCCTAATGTGGAATTTCTATCTGTGCTATCACCTACCCAATCACTGTCAGTAAATCCAATCAAATCAAGATCAGATTTTGCTTTATAGAATATCCCATGTGTCCTTGTTTCCTAAACAAAGTTAAGGATCCTTTTGGCTGCTTTCCAATGGATATCATGAGGCTGATCCATGTATCTAGAAGCCAGACTTACTGTATAAGAAATATCAGGTCTAGTATGTGTCAGATACAACAAACATCCAATCAATTGCCTATACAGTGTATTATTTACCATAGGTGAAGAATTAGCTTCTTCCAGCTTCACTCCTGAAAGGAAAGGAGTTTTGCTTGCTTTGCAATCCTTCATTCTGAATTTTTTCAGCAAATCCAAGGCATACTTGGACTGGTGCACCTTGATTCCAGCTTTGGGTTGAGCAATCTCAAGCCCCAAAAATTGGCTTAAGAGCCCCAAATCTGTCATGGAGAAGGATTGGTTCATTGCACCCTTCAAGGAAGCATTCTCACCCTTTGAGCTTCCTATAATGAGGAGGTAATCAACATATAACACAATTATCATTAATGAACCATTAATTAACTTCAAGTAGTCATTTGGATCTGATTTGCACCGAACAAAATTCAGTGATAGCAAGAAGCTATCGATCTTGGCATACCAAGCCCTGGGGGCTTGCTTTAGCCCATACAATGACTTTCTCAACCTGCACACAAGAGAAGGGTTAGTAGAAAAACCTTGAGGCTTTTGCATATATATCTCTTCAATGAGATCTCCATTCAGGAAGGCACATTTTACATCCATGTGATGTACCTCCCATTGCTTTGAGGCTGCAATGGCTAGGGCTGGCCTGATGGAATCCATCTTTGCCACTGGGGAAAAATTCTCATTTTAATCCATCCCATGAACCTGTGAGTATCCCTTGGCTACCAATATGGCCTTGTACTTTAGTGTTGAACCATCAGAATCAAATTTGGTCTTGTAGACCCACTTACACTGAACTAACTTCCTCCCTGGGGGAAGATCCACTAGCTCCCATGTGTTACTCTTCTGGAGTGAGCTGAACTCTTCCTTCATGGAAGCTTGCCATATTGGATCTCCTACTGCTTCTTCATATGTTTGAGGATCAAATTCCACCATCAAATAGCATTTCTCAGCAAACATAGGATCCTTCATGCACAGACCACTCTCAAATTGAGATCTAGTCCACCTTGGGTCATTGGGATCCCCAACTAGCTCTCCTGCTGCATGTAGTGTCTTGGATACCCATTTTGGCCTCGTAGGGATTTTAGGGTCTGCAATAAACTCATCTCCATCAGAAAAATCAGAATCAGCATGTTCAACAAACTCTTCACTTACTTTCAGAGGTTCAGGTGGTGAAGAGGCTTCTCCAACTTCCACTGCTGCAAGGGATTCTTCTTGAAACTGAACAAACCTTTCGATAAAGGCTTTGTTTGTGCTCAAATTTATCAGTTTGTACCCTTTTGAATATTCATAGTATCCAACAAATAGACACTCTTGGCTTTGGGGCTGCAAATCCTTTCTCTTTTCTATTGGAATTCTAGCCCAAGCCCTTGAGCCAAAAATCCTGAAATGGATCACATCTGGCTTGTGCCCACTCCATGCTTCGAAATGAGTCATACCATTAAGTTGTTTATGAGGAAACCTATTTTGGATATAGGATACACTGTTAATAGCTTTGGCCCAGTACTTTGGTGGCAAATTTTTGGCCTCCATCATGCATGTTGCCATCTCCTTCAGTGATCTGTTCTTCCTCTCAGCAACACCATTCTGCTGTGGTGTGTAAGGGATAGAATGCTGCATCTGAATACCTGCATCTACACAATAATTAATAAACTTAGACTTGACATACTCACCACCATTGTCAGATCTGAGGACCTTGAGTTTCCTCCCAGACTGGTTTTCAACCAAAGCCTTAAAGACTTTGAAGAGTGTTTCAGGAAGTAAACCCAGCAATACTTGGAAAAGTCATATATGAAAGTCAATGCATATTTGGCCTGACTCATGGACATATGAGGGAATGGGCCAGAAACATCACTGTGGATCAGCTCGAGGGGTGCAGAGGTTCTCTCATGACTATCTCTCTCAAATTTATGCTCTGGGTGTTTTCCTAGGATACAACCTTGGCAGACTCCTTTGGAAAATTTTATCTTGGGAAACCCTATGACCACATCTTTTTCACTAAGATAAGAAATATACTTGTAATTTAGGTGGCCAAATATTTCGTGCCAAAGCTTGCTTGCCTCATTAGCATGAATCAGAAGAGCAGAGGGGTTTGAGTAGGGTAGGAAGTGTGAGAACATGTATACCTTTTGAGCATGATTTGCAACTCCTTTTGCAATGACTTTACCACTTGAGATCTCTGTGATCTCAACTTCATCAGGGGAGAATATGACCTTCTTTGGAGACCTAGTATGAGTCATTTGGTACACTGATAAGAGGTTGGAGGCAAGACCAGGCACATACAACACATTGCTGAACTGACCATGATCAAGATCAATCCTCCCTTTGCCCAAAATTTCAGTGAGAGAGTGATCTCCCAGTACTATAGGTGGTCCTTTCGACATGTAAAGTGAGGAGAATGCCTCCTTGGTCAAAACCATGTGTCTTGAAGCTCTAGAATCAATGATAAAACTGGGTGAGCTTGATGTGCCAGCAACCAATGCATGAACTCTTTCTCTGTCATATGAACTTGATCCTCCTTCTCTCTTCTTTGAGCCGTCTGGAAGGGAGATGCCATTCTTCTCCAGAAGTTGGGTGAGCATGTCTATTTGCTTCTTCATACAAGAGATTTCAGTGTGATTTCCCTTATTGCAGTATGCACACTTGATCATTTCTCCTTTGTTTTTCTTCTTCTGGTAGTTCTTCTTGGAACCTTGTGGCTCCTCTGGAGACTTGTTCTTGTCTCTCTTTTGCTCGGGTGGATTTTTAGCTTTTTTTTTTCTTTTGAATCCACCTTCGAATCTCCAGCAACCAAAGCTTGGTCTTTGGATGGTTTGATGGTGCCCATCATCACCAGCTTGTCCTGTTCTTGTGTGAGAGATTCCATGAAATATGCAAGGCTAGGCATCTTCCAGGTTCGAGCTGTCAACTTTGTGGCATAGAAGGTCGAAACAAACACTGAATAGTCAGGGCCAAGTTTGATAGAATGGACAAGACTAGCTGATCATCCTTATTTTCGATCCCACATTGTTTTAGTTGCAAAACAAATGCTTTGAACTTGGAGAAATAGAGTTGCAGTGATTCAAAGCTATTTGGACTCAGGGAGATCAGTTCATTTTTGATTTGATGTCCCCTCATCTCATCTATATTTCCAAAAAGATCAGTAAGCTTCTCCCATACTTCATTTGGTGATGTCAATCCATCAATATGGAAAAGGAGGCCTCTGCAAAATACTCAGACACAGGAGACCATAGGCCTCATCCCTCCTGTTGTGCCATTTTATCTTCTCTACAGCTGCATTGGGCTCTGCTTCTGTTGCCATAGTCACCCTATAGAGGTATTTTTCTCTCAACAGTATCTCCATCTCTGCTTTCCATTCAAATAAATTGAAGGGAGTCAAGATGATCTTCTGAGATTGGTCCATAGCTCAGAAATTGTCCCCGCTGTCAGTAGAAGGCTCCCAGTCACTGATGTCGAACCTGCAAAACAATTTTGAAGGAGAGAAATAAATATACAATGGCTCTGATACCATGTGGAAATTGAACCCAGTGATAGATTAATTTTACTCACAACAATTATCAATTGAACGTGCAAAATCACTCACAAAAGAGACTGAATAATGAGCTGAACACTAAACTTTATTGAATAAGTGTACAATAGCCAACCCTGTAACATAATAGATTGCTGCATTAAATAATTACATAAGGGATTTGAATGCATGAGGATCAATTCGAATCTATCATAAAGCAGGCTTACTAAAATTAAGCAAATCCCCCATAGGTGCAAAAAGCTGATCCCAAATCAGTCATGGAGCTCACGAATTGGAAAAATCACTTAGGAAAGATAAAGAGTGATGGAATGACAAATCATACATGCTTTTATAAGGAGAAAAGAGTGGAGGATGAAGAGGACAAAAAACTAGTTCACCTCACCTAGTCAAACTTTCCCTATTGCCTTAAAGCGCTGAAAAAGTAGGCAATAAAGCAGAAAAAGCAAAAGGGCACCTAGGAGACTAGGAATAAAGCAGAATTGATTCCTTGAGGTTTCCAAAGTGCTACATGGGCCAAATTAGGAAAGTTGAACCACTATGGATAGGTAATTGACAACTTGCATAAGGTGGGACACACGAACTAGGAAAATAAGACAAAAATAATTAAATTAATGTCTAAGGTAGATAACTATGGGTTGATTATTCTAACATTCTTCAAGATTTACTTTAACACTAATGTGGGTAAGGTAAACAACCCTAGCCTTGGCTCAATGTTTTCAACAAATCTCCCTAGCTTTCCCTATTTCCTAAATGATCTTATCTTCCCATGGATTAAGAGGGAGGTAGGGTGGTATTAATCATATCGGGATAGATGATGGAATCTCTTCATCAAGATCAACATTTAGAGTTTAAATTTTCAACTTAAATTTCTCTCCCACTTTACTGAACAACAAATGCCAAAAAGTAGTAGCAATTTTTTGCATGGTAACATGAGAAAAAGTAGTAGTTTGCTTAAATGAAGAAAACTACTGACCATGCTAATTGAATAAATTTTCACAGTAATAGAGGAATGGTACTGTGGAAACAAGGGTAGTCCTACTACCAAGGGTGTAATTAAATGTATGAATCTTTTCGGACTCTGGAAATCCCTCCTCATGGTAGGAAACAAAGAATATAAAACAATGAATACTAAGGAGCTGGGAACTTTATTAACTGAAATTTACAAATGGAAAATAGAGAAACACATGAAAGGAAAGGGAAACCATTCATTATAATAAATATCCATGATAATAGTAACATAATAAATGGTTCCAAGGTATTAAAGAAAATGAGTACAGAAGAATACCATGGCAAAATTTGCAATTGAAGGGACAAGGAACATGAATTTGTCACTACCAAAGTAAGCAACTAAGAAACAATCTTGAGGTAGGGAACAACAGAGAAAAACTTGATAAGAAATCCTATAAAGAACTATATACAATTTATAAAATCATATAAATATTGGAAAGCTTTATTGGAAATTTTTTTATTCTACTTGTAGATTTGTTACCTTAAAATCACAAAACCTATGCTAGAGAAGGCACACCCTTTAGCCATTGAAAGCTACTTGTTGAATCATACAATTATCTACTTGTCAAAGAGCTCTTAATTTTTTATGGATAGTGTAACCTAGGTAACCCTGTTTTGAACCCATCGAAGGTCTTCACACAATAAGCATTATAATTTTGATGCATTGTGCTCTAGCTACAACTTTGAGTGACCTAGAAAACCCTATTTTGAACCCATCAAAGGCCTTCACAAAATAAGCATTCGAATTTTGATGCTTTGTGCTCTAGATACAACTTTGAGAGACCTAGGTAACCCTATTTTGAACCCATCGAAGGCCTTCACACAATAAGCATTAGAATTTTGATGCGTTGTGCTCTAGCTACAACTTTGAGTGACCTAGAAAAACCTATTTTGAAACCATCGAAGGCCTTCACACAATAAGCATTCAAATTTTGATGCTTTGTGCTCTAGCTACAACTTTGAGCAACCTATATAACCCTATTTTGAACCCATCGAAGGCCTTCACACAATAAGCATTAGAATTTTGATACGTTGTGCTCTAGATACAACTTTGAGTGACCTAGAAAACCCTATTTTGAACCCATCGAAGACCTTCACACAATAAGAATTTGAATTTTGATGCTTTATGCTCTAGCTACAACTTTGAGCGACCTAGGTAACCCTATTTTGAACCCATTGAAGGCCTTCACACAATAAGCATTACAATTTTGATGCATTGTGCTCTAGCTATAACTTTGAGTGACCTAGGTAACCCTATTTTGAACCCATCGAAGCCCATCACACAATAAGGATTAGAATTTTTATGTATTGTGTTGTAGATACAACTTTGAGCGATTATTGTGACAATGATCTAATTTTAAACTTGAACGAGCATGCTACATCCTTGTGTGGGGTTTGTACGACATGGATATTAATATCGATGTATCTTTTGAGCAGTTATTGAGATTAAAAAATGCATCATGCTTCGTCCAAGTTCGAGAAAGTGAGACTAGTTATTCTTAGGCTCACCATTCATAAAAAAAGATAGGTGTCCATTTACCAAAATGTATTAGTGTCGTTTTCTAAATATTTTGGTAATAAAGAAATTCACATTCCGAAATGGATAAAAACACTCGATTAAGTCTACATATAACCTAAAGGTAGAACCTACTATACATACTCACTTGTGAAGCAATTTTCATCTCTACAAAAGAAAAATAGCATTGAAATGAAATAAGACCACAAACAAACATACATGTAATTAAAGATAAACCCATAATGCATTGGTGGAAGAAAAGAGCGACATTGTGAGCGAGAAAGTAAATTTGAGGAAGTTTGTATGTGGGAGAAAGATTAGCAACATTTACATTGAGCCACAAAACCCCACCTAAATTTTGGAATGGTCGAGGGGATTGGAATGGTTGAAATGGGGATTGGAATGCTCTCATTTCAGATAGTGAGGAGATCAAAATCACTCACCGGGCGCTTATGGGCAATGCAGCATCAACACGAGGGCTTGGGACTCAATGGTGAGGGATGGAGGTGGGAAATATCCTTGTCTCCAGTGAGGGAAATAGAAGCGATCATAGAGAAGAGAATGTCAGGGGGAGGAGCGTGGGTGGAGATCCCCAAGCCAGAGGAAGGTTTTGAGTAAAGGTGGATTTCCACTCGCTCAATATTCTCCAGGGAATGACCATGCTCCAGGCCTGCAAGTTAGCGGGGGTCGATATCTCTCGATTCTACTATCATTCCCACCTATCCATTGTCAAAAATTGCCCCATGTGTATCATTGAGGTCGAAAAGAGTCCCAAGCCCATGGTATCTTGCGCTATGCCTACGCTTCCTGTTAATTAAACACCTTCTCTGTTTTCACTATGGTTTCCACCAATACCGAAGCTGTTAACTGCTTCCTGAGGTTTGAATCGGAAGGATGTTGATTTTAGGGTTTAATTGATAGGGTTGAAAATAAATACTGATACCCCAATGGCAAAGAAGGAAAGGGAAGGGGTGATGTAGTTTCTTTTGATTAATCATCCGCTGGATTTTCCAATCCGTGACCAAGGAGGGGAGTGTGATCTGCAGGATCGGTCTATGGATTTCAGATCAGATCATGGGCATTTCATCGAAACAAAGAGGTTTGTGGTGGATAAGAAACTCATCCCTCTCCTCAAGACTATCATGACAAGGTGTATACAGTGTACAAGGTATGTTATCCCAATCCCATCCTCTGCCAGTCGGTGCCAGTTTGATTAATTTTACAAATAAACCCACACTACCCCACATACACCCACAAGGAAAATTTAGCCAGTCATTCTTACAATTATTCATTTTTTTTTATCAAGAAATATTATTTCTTCAATCTTACAGTCTTCTTTTTCTTCCTTTTACTTGAAACTGATTTGCTTAAATATTTTTTCATGTGAAATTGAAAGTCTTTGAGGACATTTTCAAGTATGGAGCTTTTCAGTATTTGTAGATTTTGTCTCATGTCCCTTTGGAACGGATTCACAATTAGTAATTTGCATGATTTTCTGTTCCCATCCTCAAATTATAGGATCTAATGCAGCTAGGATTTTTTCTCCATTAACATATGCATTTGACTGTACCAAATTTGTAAGTTGCATATATTTGCAAGCCAACTGTGACACCTTTGGACTAAAGGGGACCTACTGGAACTTGACCTAGTGATAAGTATTTTCAACCCTGTCAAGTTCCAATCAATTCCTATTTTAATAGATATGATACTGGACATATTATGTGTTATGTTATTCTTTTATGTTAGTTTCGAATATGGAGTTACGATGCATATTGGTAGATGAAAAAAAATTGGTATTCCTGCTCCTAATCAGTACATGATGCATATTGGTAGATGAAAAAAAATTGGTGTGCGTGCTCCTAATAAGTACTTCATAGGGAAAAAATACTGAAGAATACACAATAAATTTATAAAACAAATTATACAGGGCAAATATTATGTGACAAAAACTATTTATTTAATTGAGGGGAATTGCTCCATACTACAAAAGGGTTCCTTGCATGGCAACTTGTGAAGGAATTAAGAATAAATCAGACACCCATAAGTGTGTGTGTATAGTAGATACACACAAAAGAGTTCCTTGCATGGTAAGTTGTAAAGGAATTAAGAATAACTCAAATACCAGAGTTTTTGAATTTATTTTTTTCAATGAAGATGCATCTCTTTATTCATGGGGACAACATTTGAGTGTCCTACAGATCCTTTGAAATCTGGTTTTAATGGCAGAGAGATTGTATTCTTTTTCCTACGGCAAAATGCTTTTGGAGCAACTGCACAAACCTTTCCCTTGTAATATATTTCTTTTGTCTAAGCTTTGATATCCTTCCACCTTTTGTGTTATAATTTCTCTATAATAATCATAGTCCTGGTTTGATCTTTTTTGCCAAGATATGTTTTTATTTTTGCAGCAATTTCATTTTGGAGTAATCTCTTTACCATCCGATCTGTTCTCACACTATGTACCATGGATATCCTTCGTTTAGATATCAATGGAAGGAACATAGATTTATGTTCTTGCTCAACTGTCAGGTAGAACCCTTTGATTCCTCTTACAAATGTTATACCATGTGGTTTTTCTGCAGTTAAGAATGGGTTTCCTAATATGCAATCTGAATTCAACTTCATCAGATAGAAATTTACGTCCAATTTGTATTGGTTCATACAGAATTGAGCTATTGGAATCTCAAACATTACCATAGATGAAGATCCTACTGCATGAATAATATGGCGAGTAGGATGACCAAAATTGGCAGGAACCTTATCTATATATATCATATTAATATCTGGTCCATAATCTATCAAGGTGGGAAAGATAAAATATTCATTTTCAATCCTGATTTCGAGAGAGACAGTATATCTTTGGTGCACAATTGGATTTACTCTGAAAGCATAAAAATCAGAAAGTTTAGGGCCTCTTATGTCAGTGAATTTTGACCCTTAATCTCTCGGCTTTTGCTCCTCAGTTTCTTCTTCCTCAATTTGGAGGCTTGAATCTGAGTTTTCAATTTATTCTTCATCAGAGCTTTCTGGATCCTATTTAGCTTTCAAGCTTTTCTATTGTGGTTCAGAGTTCCTTGATCTTGTTTTTCAATTTTTTTTGTTCTCTTGCTAGGTCATGTAGTGTTACCGCTTTTTTTTGTGTGTCTCTAGCAATGGCATAGTATTTATTTCATAAGAAGGGAGAGTTGTTGCAAATATAATCCATTTTGATTTTGCGTGAAAATTGGACTTCCTTGATCTACTACTAGCCCTTGATCATTGGCCTTCTTTCTCTTTTCTCTTTTGTAGGAATGCTTCTGCAAAGGCTTTCTTCATTGTTTCTTTGGCTTGGCCTTCTTCCATTTCTTCTATTTGTCTCATCATCATTGAGGCCTGATTGTTGGTCCTTATCATATTACATTAGGAAGTGGAGGCCTTATATTCTTGCCCTTGAAATATATGTAGCATAACCATTATCATCATCTTCATTGGGATTGCTACTGAAATTTTATTCTGGGATTGAGCAATGGCAATCTTCTGAATCAGAGCATTTACATTGATGGTCCTCACTAGCTTTCAGTATTTGATCAAAATCTATGCTTTCTTATGATGAATAATAATTGTAGTTTAATTCTTTTGATGAAGAAGTTTCTTCTGCATTGTATGTGTATCCAAAGGCTTTGCTTTCTGGGCACTGGGTTTCTCTGTGTCCCTTATTTCCGCATAGTGCACATTTATAATTTTTTTTCATTTCTTTTGGGGACATATGTACCTTCTTTACTCTAGAGGAACTGGTTTGTTCTCTTGGATTTGCTAGGTTTGGGAATTTATTTGCATAATTCCCAAGTGTGCCACATTTTTAGCATTTTGGTTTTGGAGAATACTTCCATCTTGACTTTCCTCCAAACTCATCCTTGTTTTTCTCATACTGGTCTTTGAGGAATACCATTTGCCATATTTTCTGGGTTTCTTGCTTTTTCTATGGTACCTTTCTAATTCATTTTTCTTCTTGTATTTCCTGTATCTCTTAGGATATAAATACTTGTAGTATTTCAATTTTTCCTTTTTTTAGCCGTTTGTTCTCTATTTTCTTTGCGGGTAGTATGGTTCTTTCATTTTGTATTGTCTGCATACTCTTGCTTTTCTTGGAAGATATTCTTGAGTAGCTTTGGTGGTTTTCCTCCTCATGCATATATCTCCTATACAGCTGAGTATGATGTCTTAGTATTCATCCCAACGATACTCTGTCAAGGATTGTTTACTTAAAGCACTAGTGAAAAATCCTTGGAATTTTTTTGGCAATGCAGAAATGTATTTTTCTTCCAAACTTCGCTATCACCATTTTCTAAATCTTGTATTATGATTACCCAATCTCGGTGAAACTGTTCAAAATCTAGGAGGATTTTCATATTTAGTAGGAATTGGTTGTTTTTAGCTTTCATATATTATGTTATTCCTCCATAGTATTTTATTATTTCTACAGTCATGCAACCTATTAGGTTAGAATCTTCAAGTCCCTTTGCATTTTTTATTTTTTTTTGTTCCCATTTGTTCCATTTTTCCATTGTCATATTTCTTTGCCACCATTTTTGCAAGGCTCTTGTAAATGCTGGTATTATCATTCTACAAGAAGTAGGATCTTTTCCATTGGCTACATAATATCTATAGACAATAAACATTCTATGTATCATCTGTTCTATTTGCTGAGTACTAGATCCATTCAAGTTCCATTATAGAACTTCTGGTGACCATGGAATTTGGTTAATATTCATTCCATCTTCCAGATATGGAGTTGGAGGTTTGTGCATATGGTATGGAGTCCTTTCATGGGTTATATTACTAGGGAATCTTTATCCTCAGTGGTGGGAAGGATTGATTGGATTGCCATTGCCCAGGATTCTTGGGGTGAATTTGTCTCTTTTCCAATCTCAACCTTGCTCCTATTCTTTCTTTCTTTTTTGGCTGTTGTTGTTCCAATGGAAGGAGCTGGAAAAACATTTCTTGAGATCGGAAATTTAGAGGTAGTCTAGATATATCTAATTTTTCCTTGGGTTTTGCTTTACCCAAATATTTTTAGTACTTCTATTGATTTTACCAGTGATGGTCAGGACTTGCTTGATCTCTATCATTACTTATTTAAGGGCTTCTTCTACATCTCTATCATGAGTATGGAGTAGATCTAGTATTGAATGTTCTTGATGATATTCTCCTATGACATCTTTATCAGACCTTTAATATACACAATCTGTGGGGTTGTAGCATATCTAGCAGAATGAATTTGTGAATATAACCCCATAAGTGCAGCATTTGTCTAATTTTCTTGTAGATATTCTTCTTTGTTTTCCCCTTTTGGTACTACAAAAGGTACGACAAAAATTGGTTCTTCACCTTCTTTTCTCTTGATTACAATGGCATTTTTAACATAGTAGGACCATAAAGACCACAAAATCATCCAAAAATACCACAACTAATAAGTAGGCACAAATATTAAATAAGATTTGACTTCTTTTTGTAGGGTCTAACTATATTACAAAAAAATTATTTTGATCATTTTAGTAGTACGGTGATCACAACCATCTTGCATCCTATTATTTCCTGACCAGTCTATAGGTTGAAAATGCCCTACAAAAAATTTGAAGTCTTCCTCAATCTGCTTAATATAAACCTTCATTTGTTTTCATTTTCCATTACTTTGATGACTGAAAGCTAAGAGAGCCTTGATGCTCGTGCGCCTTTTGAAAATTAATGGTAAATGACTATTCTGGTTATTTTTATTGGAAAGAAACATGGATTTATTGCTAACCTTCCTTATTGAATGATAGTTTAATCATTTCTAAGGACTTATTTTGTATTTGATCAGGTAATTTTATGTTTTTTATTTAGGCAAATCCAAATGAGCATTTTACCCTTGCTTAGCCATCTTCTTCTTAGGTCATCGAGAAGCATAATGGCCATGCTTGTTGCAATTGAATCTCTTGGTATGGATTGAATCCTTATTCTTCTAGCTAGGGGGACTTGAATATTATTTCTTCTTATAACCCTTATCGGATTCATTCTTTCCTCCCTCCATCACCTTCTCAATGAGGGCTAATTCTGAAACATCCTCATAAGTGATGGAAACTTTTTGTAGTCTCATCTCCTCTCCAATAAAAGCATTTTATTACTACTTAAAGTCAAGAAAATGTTCACAACCATTGATTACTTGGACACGGTTGTGCTCCAATGGACTAAACCATTCATAGAAACCCAAACTAACTCATTATCCTCAATTGTGTTTCCGACTGTTGCAATCTAGTCTTTATGCTTTGCTTTTTTAATGAGATTGCTTGCTAATGTTTTTCTTGTATGGGAAGAGGTGAGCTTGTTCTTCAAGATTGTCTTCTTAGATATATTCACACTCTGGAACAATGTTTCCAAGGCATCATACATGTCTTTGGTTGTTTTTTCCCTTACTATACAAGGGATCAAGTGATCCTTCATTGAATCCAACAGGATTCGCTTTGCGGTTACTACCTTGTTGTCTTTTTCCAGATATTTGGGTTTTTAGGTGGTGAAACCATATTCTCTACAAGGTACCACAAGTTTTCCATTTTTGGGAGGTTTTACAATCTCAATTTCCATAGCACAAAGTTAAAGAGGCTCCCTCCAACAAGTGACGTTCACATGTTGGGAATGGACATTGTTGCCATTGCATAAAAAATAGGATTTCCTACCCCACAAACCTTCTGAGGTCCACGTTCCAATCACTGCACAATTGTTCTTCGACCACTGAAGCTTGGACATACTACCCACTGCAATCCTTTGACACTTCTCTACTCTAGACAGTGTGTTCCTCTCCATATATGGAATTTTGGAAATTTCATAAATTGTGCTCTGGTACCATGATAAAGTTTTTAAACCATGGTCAGCAGACTTTGTACTAAAAGAATTCATAAACTACTAGATAGTTGAAACCTTAAATCCATTCAAATCATTTTCTTCTAATAATGATTAAATCTACAAAAAACATACTACAGAAAAAATATAATGGAAACTAACAGGTTTGTCCTGACTCCTAAATCACATCATTTTTACTCACTGTTAAAAGCCAAAAAAATCTCAGTAGATGGACTGTCAAAATATTTTACTACTTTCGTACTATCTGATCTGAAATCTGCTATAGGAAAACCACAGGAAACTAATTCACTATTTGTTTCTCCAACATGAATGGATAAACCTATACCCTGGCCTTCTCTTTTATACACTGAGAAGAAGAGTAGATTTGCACAATAGAACCTCAACTAAAGATGATATGATGCATGTAAGCATGCACCCTACTTACTAGACTGCATATGCCCAACTGAATTTAGACTTAAGCTAGAAATTAGAAAACTGCTTAGTATTCTAACACATGTAATTTCATGTGTCCTCTTTTACTTAACTGAGAAACGACATGCAAGTTGATATGAATAGATTACTAAAGATTGAAGAGCAATCCACTCTTATAACACTAACTACTCCCTCATAATTAATGTGCCCAATTGCTGAAGAAGAAATGTATTCTCACTGTCCTTTTAAAGTGCCCAGATTTATTCACTAGTGTGTCCCACCGCCCAGTCCTGCAGAAGACTATTCGAGGTACAATCTAACACCAAGTCCTCATTCATCCATCAACCAAATTATTGATATAACAAACTACTAAGAAGGATTATCTCATATGTTTGTCTCCTCAAGGTCCTTTCAGCACCAGTACTATATAAAGAAGATATTTCATTACAATGCCATATAAGGAATACAATTTTCCCCTTATTTCACAGTGCTTATATAAGGCACTACTACATTTCGATCCAAAATCTGACGGAAAAATCCGACGGCGCGTGGATTTCTCTTTTTAAACTTACCAAAAATCACAAGGATACATTTTTTCTTGTAAATGCGGCCACAAGCGTCGGTGAAGCGACGGCTATTCTCATAAGCGTTGGTTAAGCGACGGTGCATTAGTAAGTGTCGCTTAAGCGACGGTGCCTTTAATTGGTCAACTATTTAACATGGAAAGCGACGTCGCATATCCGACACTTAGGTTCATTTCCTACACACACTCATATAAATAGATGTAGGCCTAGGTTCATTATCTCACACACTCACTCTCGCACTTATCTCTTGGACAAGAAATGTGAAATTCCTAAGGGTTTGTTTTTTGGCCTTGTGCTTTTGTGGGGATCTTCCCACTTGGTATTGGATTTTGGTGACTTCTCTCTTGAAGTATCTCTTGGTTAATAATTTCTTGGTTTAGGGTTTGGTTTTTTGCCTTGTGCCTTTGTGGGGATCTTCCCACTTGGTCTTGGATTTTGGTCTTGCTCTTTAGTGACTTCTCTCTTGAAGTATCTTTGGGTTAATTTCTTGGTTTAGGGTTTGGTTTTTGGCCTTGTGCTTTTGTGGGGATCTTCCCACTTGGTCTTGGATTTTGGTATTTCTCTTTGGTGACTTATCTCTTGAAGTAGCTCTTGGTTAATTTCTAATTGGTTTATTCTTGGTAAATATTTCTTGGAGAAACTTTTTTCTCTTGTGTTAGGGTTTTATACCCTCACTTAGGGTTTTCTCTTGTGGATTTGGCTTTGACTCTTGTGGAAAAGAAGATTCATCATATACTTGGTTTTGTCTTGAGTTAGGGTTTACCCTCACTTAGGGTTTGATCTTGTGGATTTAGCTTTGACTCTTGTGGAAAAGAAGATTCATCATATACTTGGTTTTCTCTTGAGTTAGGGTTTACCCTCACTTAGGGTTTGCTCTTGTGGAAAAGAAAATTTATTATATACTTGTTTTTGTCTTAACTAGTTAGGGTTTACCCTCAGTTAGGGTTTTCTCTTGTGGATTTGGCTTTGAATCTTGTGGAAAAGAAGATTCATCATGATATACTTGGTTTTGTCTTGAGTTAGGCCAATTTACCCTCACTAATTAGGGTTTTCTAGGGACTTGGCTTTGACTGTTGTGGAAAAGAAGATTCATCATATACTTGGTTTTGTCTTGAGTTAGGGTTTACCCTCACTTAGGGTTTTTGCTGTGGATTTGGCTTTAACTCTTGTGGAAAATAAGATTCATCATATACTTGGTCTTGTCTTGAGTACTTAGGGTTTACTCATGTGGATTTGGTTTTAACAATTATGGAAAAGAAGACTCATCATATACTTGGTCTTGTATTGAGTTAGGGTTTACTCATGTGGATTTGGTTTTAACCATTGTGGAAAAGAAGACTCATTATATACTTGGTCTTGTACTCTTGAGTTAGGGTTGAATCATGTGGATTTGGTTCTAACCCTTGTGGAAAATAAGACTCATCATATACTTGGGTTTGCTCTTACTTTGTTCTTAGGGTTTGAGTAATAAAATGCCACGTAACAATAATGTTACAGGTCATCAAGATCCAGAACAAAATTGACAATTGCTTGCTAGGTTGTGGGATGGAGTGGAATGAAGGGGTGATGGAAAATGTTATTGTCCTTGCAGTCGATGTAGGGGCCTTAATAAGAGAAGATTACTAATCGCAATAGCTAAAAAACATTGTAGGGAACATGGACATGTTGAGGGGGGGCATGAATATCATCCATTGGTAATTCAATATAATTCATGATTATATATCATGCGGTCTTTATATTGAGAGTTTTTGTAATTGTATATTGTATCATTTTTATTTTTGTTACTTAATCGACATGACTAACGTTCTTTGTTTGATGTTTTAATTGTAATTATAAAGCAAGGGCCTCCTAGGGCTGTTCCGAACATGGAGAATGTGGTAATTGTAGAACAACTAGCGTAAGAGGAACGTCAATATGTAGGTCCTGCGAATACTAATCATGATCAAGTTAATGATGATATGGAATTAGACGATGATCATGACGATAACATAATTGAGGATGATGGTGCAAATACATTAATCAATGATGCATTTAATGTTATAATGGACGATGATCAACATCATGCACCGCCAATTGATGACTTTGAAGATCTTCATGATTTACCTACACTTGAGAAGGAAAACGAACCGCTTTTTGAAGGCTCCCGCATAATTAGTGTTCTCTCTGCTGTGTTGCTGATAACGAACTTGAAGGTTATGAATCGTTTTTCAAACACAGCCATCACACTGGTGTTAAGGTACGTATGTGATTATATGTTTCATCGATCGCATATATATGATTTGATTTATGTTGCTATAATATTTGTATTGGTATACGTACTTCATCATAAAAATAATAAGGATGTATTTGTTGTCGTTAATATTATGCTCTTCAAATATTTATATTAACCATTTTTTTTAAATTTGTTGTAACATCTTGATGCAGTTGGTCGCAAGTGGGATGCACTACATTTGTACGTCGCAAACAATCTTGATTGGATGAAGGTATGGATTGAACGATGTAATCAATCTAGTCGAGGACTATCATGGGAAGGTGTGGCTTCATTGGTTAAAGAAGCACATCGCAATGGAGATGGTAATCTAACAGAAAGGGAAATCGATTTAGCATATGGTTTAAAAGATAAACAGGTAAGCATGATATTGTAAATATAAGCCATAATATTTTCAATTATGTCGATATTCATGTTCATCTTGATGAATTCCATTTTATTTGCATACTTTAAGAACATAAAATACTTACTATCAATTGCAGGTAAAACACCACAAGGCTATGTGGTGCAATGGTCGTAAATATCGCATTAAAAAAGTTGGATGAAACAAAGAAAACATGTGATTCTGGGATAAATGCAGTCTTTGAGGTCACTAATGTTTCATCTAGAAGCGACAGACGTCCAGAATTGTCAGAAAATCAATATTATGGATATTTGGAAGATATCATTGACTGTGACTTTAAATCATTCAAAATAATTCCTTTTGTTGTGAAATGGTACAAGCTACGATTCAATTTATTTGATCCTGATAGAAATGTTATTGAACATGCTAATGGATTTACCATGGTCAATACAAGTTCGCTTGAGTCATGAACGTCAAAGCCCTATGTTCTTCCAAGTCAATGTGAACAGGTATTTTACTCAGAAGTTCCTGGTAGACAGGGTTGGTCGTTTGTTATTATACATGATCCAAGAGGAAGGCCGGTAAAGTATAATATTGTAGAGGAAGCTGAAGACGGTGTTGAAGAAGAAGGTGATCATGTAGAGGATCAACATGAGTTGGATGTTGATGATCATAATGATACGCAGGAAGATGTTGAAGAGTTAGTTGAAGCAGATGATGTTAGAGAAAATGTTCATGATGAAGATGATATTGACGATTATCACTTTATTGAAACTAACAACGATGACGATGATGATATAGCCTTTAATCCTTGTAATGTTGAATCCGAATCAGATGATACAGATGTAGACTTGGATACAGATGAAGATGATCATGAAGTGCATTGAACATCATTCCAAGTGATATATTGTGAGGGGTGGGGGGGGGGGGGGCAGATGAGCTTCCACCTTCACGTGATTGTCCCTATTGAGTAGAGAATATTAAAATATTCTCGAAACAAAGAGAATCTCATTAAGGTATTTTACTCATGTTGGTCAAAAACTTATGAGAAGAGGTGAGGAATTTGGTAGTGCTCATGAATAGCATGCAGCATGCAATGTTGTAGTTAATATAATTCCTTACCATGTTGTAGTTGTAGTTGTTTTCATCACTCGTCACACTATAGTATTTGTTCATTCCTTCCCATAACATTGGGTTGGGCTAGATTACACGGTATGTCATGGAATCTCTACTCATTTATTCCTTGCCAAATATTTTTCCTTTTACATGATGTAGGATTTGGTTTTCCGATCACCTTGAACCAATAGCACTCCATCCTAATATTTCTCCCCTTCACAAGGTGTTTTGCTGACTAATGTGTGCTAGTGTTGGAAGGAATCTATAGAAAGAGCCTACTCCATTCACATTCGTAGGACTGAATCATGAACTGAAACACATGGCGATGGGTTGGGAATGACTGTCGACACTTCTTGAAATCCAAATACACTATCACTCCATCTATGGATATAATAAGTGTTGATAGGATTCCAAGATAATCCGAGAGACGTATCCTCCATAGGATTTTTTGCCTTGGGACAGAGGTAAATGAAATCTTCATGTAGGACATGGATTATACCTTGATTTTCAATGTTAATTCTTGAATACCCTAGTAATCTCGTTAGGTGTTATTTCATGTTTTTCAATTGTTATATTCCTTTCCCCTTTAATAATAGAAAATAAAGCATTATCCTACTCCTTTTTTATTGGTGATATAATATAATTTCATATAATTATCTTCATGGACACCTCCATGCATCCAAATTTGTGCAAACCTAGCAAGACAAGTCAATCTCTCAAGTACCTCAAGATGTAGCTGATTTGGAGCAAGGATGATAACGCAATATATTCAATTA
>LPNX011228740.1:49945-98901 GCA_001517045.1 Pseudotsuga menziesii | reverse complement strand
CAATTACAAATCTAATTCTTGTCATTCTCCTTGGTTTGAAAAGTTGAAAAATTGAATGTACCATGGATACTTTTTATATTTGATGATATAAAGGACATTTTCTCCTGTTTAAAATAAAAAAATTATGGTCGTATCAATCCTAGAATACCACTCTTTCATCCTTCGAAGCATCCATCAAAAGGAGGCACGCCCTCCCAACGGAGTGAAATGATATGGCATTGGAAACACGGCCTACAGATCCGGGTCGGTAGATCTCAACGGGGACCGAGGTAGCATAGGTTGGTCGATAGCCGATCGGTTTGAGCAATAAACCCGCACAGTGACAAAATGAATATTGAGAGGCCTTGGCAGGAATTGTTTTGGATCTAAAACCGTCCCCCGTACCCCTTCCCTCACCACTAGTACCTCATCAAAAATATAGCTCACCCTAGAACCTGATTCAGGATTCCGCAAAATGTATCGCTTATTTCGGGGAAATCCCCCCTCCTCTATCCTCACCCCGCTCTGAGGGTTCGGATCGGTATCCACATAGTTGGTTTCAAGATGCCTTCCCATGATGGTGTCCTTGGATGATGTTTCATCTTTTATGTCAATTCCTACCTTCGATCAGCTGTGTGCAGTTTATCAGGGTTGCTCATAGATATAGAGAAGTGAGTTATGTGGTAAAGAAGTGCTTGGAGCCGGCTGTGTCTGCTTCATAAAATGCATCAGAATGTCATTCTTCCTCCCATAAAGTTTCAGTGATCTCAGGTAAGTATTTGCTGTAATAATTGATGGGTGAAATTCGGTTTGGTTAGAATGAGTATTGGCTGCCATAGAGTCTTCCGCTGGTTGGTCAGTATTTGGTTTTGATAAAACGGAGCATAGTAAGGCTACGGAGTTGCTTCCCGACTCCTTCGCTAAAGCTATGAGAGGGTATCATTCCCAGTTTTTTAAAAATTATGCTCATATCAATTATGCTCTTCCCTCCAATTGTGTATTCCTCAAAAATGAATGAGAATAAGTCCACTATCAAGAGTCAAGACAGTTTCTCCAGAAGCAGATCAACTATGCAAATTGAGGGCCAATGGAACAGATTCTAAATCCTCTCCCATTTCTCTTGAGTCTTTCAAGTAGGAAAAATTTTACCATACCTCAGAAATTAATAAATTATCCATAATTTACAGTGTTCCTCTTTCAAGTGATATGGCTGAGCAATACTAGCATTTCTTTCATTACCCTGTTTGCTTCTTGCAGCTTATCATTTGTGTCAAGTGACCTAATGAGAACACTAAAAGTCTTAAAGTTTGGCACTAGCCCCTTTTTAATCATTTCTTCATAAAACATCAATGCATCTTGCATTCTACCTTCCTTACAAAGCCTGATGATAGATTCCATATCCTGTGAACTGACATGAGTGGCCAAAACCTCCTTCGGAATTTCTTCATTTGTATTAGCTGTCAGCATGGAAGTTGTATCAATGTCATCATCATTGACTGACCTATCAAGTTGAACAATACAACTTGAAATACTAGAAGCTGGATTCTTTAATTCCAATTCCCTTAATATAGTTGTTGCTTCCTGTATCTTTCCTTCATGGTAAAGCCTTTTGATGAAATCAACAAACGAGATATCAAGATCTGGCCCAACAAACAAATTATCAGTTCCCATAGAATTCAATCTTCTAAAATATTCAGAGTATAATCTACTGTCAGTATTGATGCCAAGAAGTAAATCCCTCTCAAGCAGTTCTTCTACAAGTTTACTTGCTTCTTCCATCCTGCCTTTACTACAAAGCCCATTAATAAGGTTGGTGTAGCAAAAGAGATTTGCTGCAATTCCTCTCCTTTCCATTTCATGAAACAGTGTCAGAGATGCCTCCATATTGCATATTTTGCAATGCCCTTTAATCAGTGACTCAAACATAAAACCATCTGGCAGAATACTCCACTTCTCCATTTCAAAGAGAAGAGTTGATGCCTCCTCAATTTTTCCTTGCTTGCAGTATCCAGAAATCAGGAGATTGTAGATTTTGATGTTTGGGACAAGGCCCATGGCTATGTTTGGTTAGGGTTTCTCTACAAGGGGGCCTGTTTTTGGTATTAGGGTTTTGGCATGGTTTGGGGGTAAATTGCCAAAGCTTTGGATTAGTTATTGCGCTATGGGACGAGGATAATGGTTTTGCAAAAACATTCTTAAGAAGACCTACATGCTTTATGTTGAGATGAAAAATCAATCCTCTTATTGAGCTAGGGTCTCCCTATAAGGAAACCTCTTTTGTATCAGGGTTTTTTGCATTATCTCTTGGGTAAAGTTCAAACATTTTTGCATGATAGAATGCGCCATAAGGAGAGGATCACAATGATTCCAAAAGGTTTAATAAAGGATCTATATTTTATCTGCTAGTTGATTTTTCTATGCGCTTGTTGAATTAGGGTTTTTCCCTATAAGTGAGGTTGTTTTGCATGAAGTTTTTGGGCATGATTTCAGGGGAAGAGTTGCTGATCAGTTACAATTTGAATCAGATAGATACATATGCAGATACTTCAGGAGTGGTACATATAACATTTCACAAAACCTGTAATCTTTATGTTATCAATTTCGCAATATGTTTTCCATTATTTTTTTTTTAAATATGTTTTTAAATAAGATTTTCCCCGTGTATTGGTTTCAGTTTGAAATTAATGTTTTTAATTACTTTTGTTGCAGTTAACTGATCGGGGCAAGTCCCTAATGGAGCCTGAGAGGCCGACACCCCCCTACAGAAGACAGGTATATATACCACATTTTTACTTACTTGCTTCTTTAGAAAGTACATTTGTTTAATTATGATATCAACGTGGTCAATATTTAAATATGTTTTTAAATAATATTTTCCCCGTGTATTGGTTTCAGTTCGAAATTAATGTTTTTAATTACTTTGTTGCAGTCAGCTGATCGGGGCAAGTCCCCAATGGAGCCTGGGAGGCCGACACCCCCCTACAGGCAACAGGTATATATACCACATTTTTACTTACCTGCTTCTTTATAAAGTACATTTGTTTAATTATGATATCAACGTGGTCAATATTTTGTTTGTAGGCTGAGGGTCGAGGCAAGACCTCCATGACAGATGATATGTCGACAGATGTTAGCACGCCACGCTCATCGGGTCATGAGCAGGTATATAGCACGTTGTGAATTTCAGAAACGGTATTTATACATATTTATGTTATCTAATTATATTAATGATTTCAAATTGATATTAATGTTTTCTATTTTTATGTCGGATGATACTTATCTATAGACGGATCCGACGGATATGGATTTGGGGCACATTCTTGACGATGTTGACCTCAAGAATTCAAAGAATATCCGGGATGCAGTTCAAACAGAAAAAACAAAATTAAATCAGGAGGTCATCAATCTGCTTATATCGGATCCGCAAATGACGCAGGATGAGACTCAAGCAAAGATAGATCGTGTGTTGCTTAAAGTAAAGTGCTTGGATGTAAGCTGCAAACTCTTTAATTATAAGTCTATTCCAAATGCAAATTTTTTTCCTATTCGTATATGAGTAACTAAAATATTATTTGTTTCTACAGGAATATTTTTTCCCCGGTGAGAGGCATGCTGATACCATTGAGCATGACACCCCCTTCGCCACTGATCATGTATCGTTGCCGTCTGGCCAGTCGAAAACACAAAATGAGACACCCCGGACGGAACATGAGAGTGCCGATGAGGATCAGGGGCATGAGAGTGCTGGCGAGGATTAGGGACCGGTACATGGAGAAGAGCATGACTTTGATGCTGCCGTCCCATCATTTCTTGGATCTTTCCATGTCACTAGCACAGGAACATTTGACACTACTTTTTTGGTGGACGAAGATCTCATTCCCTATAAGATGGAGAAGATTCCAGGTACTATTTACAAAAAATTTTAACTATATATTATAATTTTATTGGAATGTAATTATGCATCATTCTTTTTACACTAATTAACACATACTCGTTTTTGTAGCAAATGATGTCTTTTATAAACATCTTAATGATTGGTCTTTAGAGCTGTTTGGGCCCACTATCTGCACATGGTGGAACCGGCAGAGTAAAGTTTTGAAAGATGAGCTTATTGCTCCCTTGGTTGGGTTTTTTGGTGCTGAAACCTTCAACTGAAAAAAGGTTCTCGAAAAAGCTGGCCAACATTTACATTATGTATGGGAGGGATATCGGAACAACTTAGCAATTAATCCAAAGTATGAGTGCCCTCGATGATTCCAACAAGGGAGTGGAAAGGCTTGCTGGATGATGCAAGGGATAAAGCTGTGAAAATAGTGGGCAAGCCAGTACCCAAGTCAGCTAGAAGGTATGCAATACTTTCGGCAATGCAATTATATGTTTATTACACTTTATTTTCAATTTTTTTGCAATGTTTAACGCATTTAAAATTACTTTTATAGGCTACCAGATACGTCGAAGGCCACCCAAGCAAGAATAGAAAAACATGGGCAACACAAGCTTGGCCCTGGTGGATATTCCAACCTGCAAGCACGAATCGTAAATATGATCAATAATTATTTTATTGTATAGAAATTATAGATTGCATTTAAAATTGTTTTCATGATGATATAACAACAACAATGATGATCTAATTGAAAATTACAGGCTCAAAGATTCCACGATTTGCCAACGGAGGAAGACATGAGGATCGGCTACCAATGCGGGTTTTTAGGTGTTGTTGAACATCGAACAAGAAGCTGTGGTAGCCAAGCAAAGTCTTCCAGTGATCCATCCTGCGAACAGGTAACTACAATAAACAAATTCTATTTAAGATTGATTCATTGTGTTTTATATTCATTAATAAACTAGTACATAAAATATTGAGTCTCTTTGTGTTAATCCGCACAATGAAAGTAGAGAAAATGCGGAGGATGGAGGAGAAAGAGATATTGGAGTTCATGTTGATCGAAATCCAGGTAATAAATATTCCTGTGTTAAAAAAAAACTAGTATGGATTAAAGTCTCAAATATTAAATTGCAAATACTATATTGTTGTAAGTGTTGATGTTTTAATGCAGAGGGTCTTCATGTGCAAATTGAGGCAGCATCAGAAGATCAAACCCATGAAATTCATGTCACCCATGAGTTGCCAGGTACAAAGCATCGCTCTAATGTTTTTTTCTTAATGAAGGACTTACAATGATAATAATAAAAACACGTCAAGTAATTAATATTTCTTCATTTTTCCAGTACATCCTGGCACCTTACAGCAGCCACATACACGTCGTGAGCACACGACCTGTCGACAAAGATGATCACAGGTAGCTACAGAGGGCATAGGAAACAAAAAACAATTGGTAGAAGAGGATGTCACACTTAGAGAATATGTGGAGAGAAAAAAGCGCCAAAAAAAGTAGTGATTGTAATAAGTACACTATTACATTATTTTTTTATGCATTGTCCTCGGATATTATTTTTGATATTATGGAGTAATGTCTTCAACTATTTATTTTTTTCTATGTATGAATGAATGAATGAGTTAATTAATGAATTATATAAACTAATTAATGATCGAATGCACGTAATTCCTTAAGACAAGAAACTCACGATGTTCGCACAAAATATCATTTATTTCCAAGCACGTGCATTGGGTATGGGGAATTGAGAGTGATGTAAGGTGGGGGCGAGGGGCCATATGAGCTTCCACCTTCACGTGGTTGGCCCTGTTTAGTAGAGAATATTAAACTATTCTCGAAACAAAGAGGAGCTCAATAAGGTAAAATTCATGCATTATTACAATGTTTCTTTCTTATGACCAGATACGTTGTTTCTTTCTTCCAGCTAACTATAGACATGCATTTTCTTTATACTGCGGAGTGAGAATCTTGATGGGCTGGAGATTTTTGGTTTGGAAGATCTTCAAAGTCTACATGTTGAGGAATTGACCAAGCTTTGCCAAGCTAAGTTATTTGTATCCAATTAAGATTAAGTGGGAAAGGTACGTAGCTATCCCTTCCATTATAGAGGCTATATTCTTGGAGTTACATCTTAGCTTGTAAGTTTTTATATGAGTTAATTAGGTGTTTCTGTTAGCTTCATTTTTTCTCGCCTATTATGAATTGCTTGTTTAATATCATGGAACCGGTAAGTATGTTAATCCATGTGTGTTATTTTAATTGTCTGCTTTGTATTTCCTCCTTATGTTAATCCATTTTATTTGTAATCTAATAGCAACCTCCCGTTCTATAGCATTTCAATCCCTGGATTTTAAGAAGCTAAAACTTTCCTGGAATTTTTAATTTAGGGATTTGGGTCATCAAACTCCCAATAATTTCCCTTTCTAGTTTTCAAAATTTTGAAGCAATTTTAGATTGTTTGATCCATGGTTTTAGGTATTGAAAATCAAAATTTCCAGTCTACAATGTCAACTGATCAGTATACAAAAATCTGTAATTTCTTAGTAATAATTTTTTACAACTATGCCTCTTTAACCGATCAAAGGATACTGTATAATTTAAAACTAAAAGGTCGTCATGGTGCAAAACACATTCAAAAAAATTAGAATGGTTCAAACAAACTGCAGGCTTGATTTGGTTTCCGACTTATCGATGGCCACTTTTCTATTTTGGAAATTTTTGATTGAGGAAGTTTTGGCTAACATGATGGTCTTACAAATACAGTAGTAGAAAGTTGAAAGAACATTAATTTTGACGGTAAATCTATTTTCCTTATCAAATGTAGGCTAAAATATGCCACCATTCCCAATCTATCTCCTTACTATGTAATATAGAGCAGTGAATAAACGGAGCAATGCTTCTTTTTTTAAATAGTAACTCCCCTTTTTTTGGCAACCTCCTTGGATGTGTTTCTTTGGGGATTCCCTCAAATCCCAGGTAGATGAGAGAGGATGTGTAACAATAATTTATCTTGAAATAAGGAAGGGAGTTGATTTCCTTAAGAAGATTAACTATCCAAAGATAGGTTCTTCACAATGAGCCATTACATGTCAGTGTGGTAGCATACTTCTCAAACATTCATAATCATCCTCTGTCCTCAATACATAGATCCATCATCTTCCCTTTGATAGACATACAACTACCATGAACCATCTTTTTAAATTTCAGTCAGAATTTGGATCCTATTTAGTATTTATTATAACCAATATAAGATTTCTGCATGATATTTTGTTTTTGAGTTTGTTTATGGTATTCCAACACACATTATGCATATAATCCATTCATTTCTATATTCATAACAACATAAGAAGCCATAGAGCAATTCACAGGGGTCTTGTCAATTGGGCAGTGGCGTAGTACTTGAAGGAATACTATTAAACCTTCTAGGTTACCTAATGCATATTGTGCTCATTGTTCAACAATATAGGTTCAAAGTCTTTGTATAAGATATATTTGAAGTATTTTGCAATTACACCATGGCTATCGTCAACCACCATCATCAGTGACCTTTGGATCTACTTCTAATCTTGGTTAAATTGTATTTCTCAGAGAAAATACAACAAATGCCCTAAAAATAACTATAGGTTTTCCTTCGAGGGTGAAAACAACTATTGTGTTGAAAGGTCAATTAGTTCATGGAATTATTTGTTCCTTGAATTCGATTTGCAATAATTTCAAGAGCAAAATTCTATGCAGCTGTAGCAATTGCAACAATCCCTATATCCCTGTGATTATTGGTGGCTATAAATTTTAAACTCATGAACACTTGCCATCAACCATGTTATCCACATTTTGTGGTATAGCAGTGAACTCACTCAAAGCCTTATTGAACTGAGCAAGACCCGAGGATGGTTGTCAGTAAGTTCAAGACAGGGATCGGGTCAAGGGTGGATAAGCTTTAAACAAGGAGTTGTGCTAGAAGGTGCAAAGGCATGTCCATAGGATGGGTATTAGAAGACTTCTTCATCAAGTTGTAATAGCTTGTCCAAATTGTTGTGTATGTTTAACAGATTCATATTTTTACCATGCAATGTGGCCAAACGGTTAGTTGTATAAATGCATTGATGTTTAAAATGTGTATTGTTCTTCACAAAACATAAAGGAATCTGTCTTCACATGAGGAGGTTCCACCTCGAATGCAGGTTTTGCATTTCATATGTTTAACAGAAGATTTTGGAAAGTGACTTGAGAAGCATTGCTACCTTGTTGAAAAATAGCCTCCAACATGGCGATACTGTCAAATATTCATGGGTGACAAAGTTGGTCAACCTAGTTGTGTGATCATATCTACTAGGACATTTGTAGATTTGTTCTAGAAAGATCTTGTTCCACAGAGATCCGAGTCAAAGTGCATAAGTTACTCTACAATTTTATTTTAAAGGAAGTGTTGAAGGAAGCGATGGGTCTACAACAGTGGTATATAAGTAATTTGTAATGTTTTTTTCACAAAGTTAGTAGTCATTGTCAAGCTGCAATGGTGCATCACAAGGTTAGAATTTTTAGCAGAATACAGGAAGCAATGATGAATAATAGTGGATGATACTTTGAAGCCTGTTAGAGGTATGATATGTTCAATAGGAAAAGCATAGATCACAGTTGGCTTAAGGTGGAAATCCTTGTTGCATCACGTGCTGACTTCTACTTTAATGTTGTCATAACATGGGGTCTACTAACAGAGCATTCATAATGTTTATTTTGAGAACTATGCCTTCTCACAATGAAGATGTCCAAGTCCTTGATTTGGTGGGGTAGGTAGGTTTGTGGGACATTGATAATATGGTTGTTATTTTATATTACCCGACCTAAAAAGGTTTTTCAAAACAACCAGTTTTTGGAAGACCCACTCTCAATATTGTTTAGCATAATCAATATTGCTCAATAGTTCATATCTAAAAATTAGCAAAGTTTTGGTTGCACTGTTCATGCCAATAGATTGGGTTTATAATAATTATTCTAGAAATGAGTATCATCTGACAATAGGGTCTTGGTGTGATAGTAAAATCTATTGTGGATGGGTTTGATAGTTAAAGAGAGGTGATATTCGACATCATTTTTGTTGTCTGATGATGATTTTCCTTAATTGGATGCTCTGACCCCAAGTGCACCCTCTCCTGCAACAATTTGGGTAAATTGCATTATTGCATATGGTTGAGTTTTTCCCTAGTTATCGAACCAATGTTGCAACTTCCCTGCTTCCCTCTTGAATCTTGTTGTCAAAAGCCTTTAAATATTATACTTTTAGAAGCATATTCTGTGGATGACATTAATAAGTAGTGAAGAGATTCAATGGTGTAAGATGAATAATATTGTTGAGAGTTTTGAATTTTAGAGGAGTCTCCTCTGGTGTGAGCTGAATGAAAGGTTCATGACGAGGTTGTGACATGATTTAACCTATATCTCTTAGGCAGGAAGCGAAAACTAAGAGCTCATCCCCACACTTATTTTCATATTATTTGTTTTCTTACTTACATGCACTTCTCATTTATAGCTAGAGATGCCTTTGAAACGCGAAACAATATGATAATGTAATGTTCATCCCATTTTCTACTCTTGGGGACGCATAGTGTGTAACATTGCTTTTAGTTTTATATGGTATATACATAAGCAAACTTTGCATTTTTGTCTCTAATGTTTTGGAATCTTTAAAATATACTTTTCATTAAAATTTTAATATAATGTGTATTATTTAGTAAACTGAGTCATAAAACTCAAACCGGTCCGATTTAGAGCCAAGTCCAAGTTCATTCTTGGCCAATTCCGAGTTTTGAAACATTGGTTTAGAGAATTTCTATATGTGATAAAAGTTAAACACATTTAAATTTGTAATTGTTGTTTGAGAGTTTTAAAACAACAGATATCTTGTACTTTTTTGACAACATGATCTCAAAACGATTTAAATTTCCCATCTTTAAATGGCCTGATTTCCTTTCGATGAACTATTTAAAAAGTGGAAAAATAAATTTCACATTGATTGAACAGCTGGCCATCATTTTGTCCTCTTAGCTATGCTAGACATATGCTTTGACATTTAAAGGAGTAAATATTTGTTATGAAGAAGGCTGCTAAGCCTTGTTTCTCATTGACTTTGCCACTTTTGTCAAGAATGATCCTGAAACTAGATATCCTAATATGATGCCCTACTATTGTCTTCATTATGCCAAAAGGAACAGTTCCACAGCCCATTTGATAGATGTGTTGTCATAAATGTGGGTAATGATTAGATTATCATTTGTCGGTTTCAAAAAATATAATACTTATAACAAATAATAATAGTAATACTATATGTTAGACAAATATAGACATAGACAAAAATAAAAATATCTGTGTATATGAAACAGAGAGATTTAATCTGTACACCTAACATAAAAACTGGTGCATAGAAAGATAAAAAGGGAGCTACCAGTTTTATATATAACTATAAATATTATAGATATGATATTTACATAGAAATATTGTTATAATACAAATATGAATACCTTGACAATAATTAAAACTGCATTTTTACGTATTCATATCTACATAAGTTTTGAGTTCTGAGTTTTTACTGAGTTGAGTGAGAATACAATTTTACAACCAACCTAGATCCATTTTAAATAATAAAAAGTTTTCACCTCAAGGGATTTGATCCTTTTTAGCACTTGATAGATCTAAGGTCAACATGGATTTAAGATGGTTGTAAGTGAAATTAACCATCATTTTCATTTGTAATTAGATCCTTACTATGTTGTTGTTTGGGTTCAAACTGTTGGCATGATGTCAGGACTCAGGAGTCTAGTACTGCCCCTTAATTTGAAACATGAAATGACTTGTCACTTCTCCAATGACATTGGGTGAGCTCATTTCTAAATGGAAGCTTACAATGACAATATTCAGATTGTATGGATATTTTCCAAACAGGCTGAAAGAATTTTACAGTAGAATTGAGAAAAAGAGATCAGAGAAATAAATTAAGACAAATGCCATTGTCTTTTCTGGTGTTGTAGTTTCTTCTTCATAGACACATTTCATGTGCAAGTCATTGCTGCCATCCTAGTGGTTTCTTGTTTGTAAACGATGGCTTTCTTTTGTAGATCACATTGAACTTTGCTGGATAATTGTGTACTGTTTTGCATCTTGATATACATCAAGATTCAAAATCCATACATAATATGGCAGGTATTAGTGATATTTGATTCTAATGCACTTGGATGTCTTATTCAGGTCAGGAACAAGGTTTATGTTGCAGCTACAAGTGGAAGAGTGACAGCAATAAATTTAGAGGTATTCAGTGTTCACAACATAAAATTTTGTTTTTAATTTGCACACTCATAGTATTGTTTTCTAATCTGAATCCAAACATTATTAATATAAATCATGCATGCATGCTAACTCTTGATTTTACGGTAAGAAAGGATAAGTAGATGTACCATATAGTTGTACCGGGAAATCTACTTTCTCTGAAATAAAACTTATATAATTATATAATTATGAGCTAACACATGTAAACTCACTATTTTCAAGTGAAATACGAGGAAAATATTGACATGTTGTGAACATGTTTTAGCAATGAAGAACAGAGGGGAAGCCATAATTTCCACTACACCCACAGGTGTGAGTAAAGGCATGTAGAGATGAAGGCACACAGGGGAGGGAGGTCTCGCTTGCTTGAGGTTAATGCGATGAGTCTTGATGGTGGATGCATGGAGTATATCCTTCGTTTGGTGGCCATGTGTCAAGTGACCCCAATATTCATCATAAACATTTTTTTGTTGAAATTCTTAAACTATTTATCCATCCACATAAAGAGAATCCTCAATGAACTTTTGGTAACCACCTTTGCTCCAGAGGATCTGTATTTTGAACAACCACTCCTTTGATCATACTTGACAACGATGTTCACTAATTGATCTGCAAGGCTGTTATGTCTTCTGATGTGCAAGTAGCTTATTGCTTTGATGCTTTGGAGATTCCAGGTGATTCTATTTTAATTTTTAAATCTTGATCTGGACCTTACAGTGTGGCTTCTCACGTGTTTAATGAAATGCAAGGAGTCTTCAAATATTGTTATTTGTCATATAGCAAGGTTTTTCACATATTCTATTTCTAGAAACAAGGCATACACCTCCGCATAGTTATTGGTGGTTCTCGCCTGTTTAATGAAATGCAAGGAGTCTTCAAAGATTGTTATTTGTCATATACCAAGGTTTTTAACATATTCTATTTCTAGAAAACAAGGCATACACCTCCCCGCATAGTTATTTGTGGTGACTCCTAATCCCCAAGGCATACACCTCCCCACATAGTTATTGGTGGTGACTCCCATACACCCGCATAGTTAGAGTATATATATATATATATATATATATATATATATATATATACACACTCTAACATCAAGGGAGTTATGCTTTAGTCCAAAGTTAGACAATCTACATGACATTTCTTACAATTATGTTAGGACAGATAAGAAACTATATGCATCATCACATAGCTTTCGCTATCGTCCCATCCAATTTATCACCCAGCAATTTATTGTCATCTCATATAATGAATTTTCCATTTTAGGTCAATACATCAGCAAACTCTTATGTTGCCAAAACCTAGATCCATAAATAGTATAGCTTGTTAAAACAGAAAATTTAAATAGCACCTTAACCTGGATGTCAATAGAATGCAAGAAGTATGCATAAATTTGAACTTAAATTAAGCCATATTAAAATTACCATTAATACCTACAAGAACACAATCCATCCTTGAAATGATGGAAATGGTTCACATCCCTCACAATGATTTCCCACCTAACAATCCTAGAGATGAACTTGGAGGCAGTGTGGCAGTCACCACACACACGAAGGTTTTTCGTAATCTTGATAGTGGTCCTAGGGCTTGTGTTAATAAGGCCAAAAGCAATAGCCAGTTTCTCATTGTGCATGCCAAGCATATTCTCCTTCACCTCCTCCTCTACATCATAAAGTGCAAAGTCTGTATTAGGCACATATCCTGCTTCCTTCATCTATCCTACCAAGGTCTCCAACATTGCATAAATTTTCTCAGATTGAGGGTGTGACCTGTCACCCACAACAAATGCATGAACCTTGCTTTTATCCTCAATGAAGCTGCATCCTGGTGTCTTATTCACTTGTATAACCTTCATTAATGCTCTCACATTTTCCACATTATCCCACCTACCAGCTGCAGCATAGATGTTTGACAAGAGAACATAATATCCAGAATCTTCAGGCTCTAAGCCAAAGAGGTGCCTTGCCACACGTTCTCCTAGCTCAATCTTGCGGTGGATTCTACAAGATTTAAGCAAGGCCCCCCACACATTAGCATCAGGCTCTATTGGCATCCTTTTGATAAAATATTTTGCGTCTTCTAGATTCCCAGCACGACCAAGAAGATCAACCATGCATGCATAATGCTCCACGTTGGGTGTGATGCAATATTTTTGAGTCATACTATTGAAGCATTGCCAACCCTCATCCACAAGGCCAGCATGAATACATGCAGACAAAACACAAATGAATGTAATGTGGCTTGGGTTCATGCCCATTTGTTGCATTTGAAAAAAAGAGAGCAAGGGCATCCTCACCATGCCCATGCATTCCATAACCCACAATCATTGCATTCCATGAGACCACATTTATGTTAGGCATTTTGTCAAAAAAATGGCGTGCAAACTGTACACTTCCACCTTTTGCATACATATCTATAAGGGCAGCTCCCACAAAAACATCTATATCAAATCCCCTTTTAACTATGTAACCATGCATTCTCTTACCTTGCTGTAGAGCTGCCAAATATGCATATGCCAGGAGCACACTTGCCACGGTGAACGAGTCTGGTGTCACATCAGCTAGTTCCATTCGTTGATAGAGTGCCAAAGCCTCAGTTGCATGGCCATTTTGAGCATACCTGGAAATTATTGAATTCCATGTCACCACATTTATTTCTAACATGTTATCAAATATTTGACGTGCAGTTTCCATGCAAGGAAAATTAGCATACATAGCTATAAGGGCATTTCCCACAGAAACATCTGAATCGAATCCATTGTGAATTATATAATCATGGATCACCTTGCCTTTTTGCAGAGATCCTAAATGCACACATGCCTGGAGCACACTCACAATAGTAACAGAGTCAGGTATTACTTTTTCCAGTTGCATTTCATGAAAGAGTGACAAGGCCTCATTGGCATGTCCTTTCTGAGAATAACCGGTAATCATTGAGTTCCATGAGACCACATCCCTATTATACATTTTTCTAAAGAGCTGGCTTGCAACTTCAATACTGTCACACTTGGCATACAAAGCTACAAGTGAATTGCTCACATAAACATCTATTTCAAATCCACTTCTAACTACGTAATTATGGATCGACTTGCCCTGTTGCAGAGCTCCTAAATGGGCACATGTTGCAAGCACACCTACTGCAGTTTCTGCATTTTCTTTTATGCCCTCTGATTGCATTTCATAAAATAGTGTCAAGGCCTCGCTGGCATACCCATTTTGGACATACCCAGCAATCATAGCATTCCACGAGACTACACCTCTCTTAGACATCTTGTCAAAAACTTGGCGTGCAGTGCCTATGCTTCCACACTTGGCATACATGGACACAAGCGAATTACCTACTGAAATATCTGACTCAAAACCACTTTGAATTACATAATCATGAATCCAGATGGCATTTTGCAGAGTTCCTAAATGTGCACATGCTTGAATAACACTCACAATAGTTATTGTATCAGGCTTCACGTTTGCCAGCTGCATGTGTTTAAAGAGTTCCAGAGCTGCATTGGCATTTCCATTCTGCACATAGCCGTCAATCATCACATTCCATGAGATCAAATCTTTTATAGGCATACTATAAAACAATCGGTGTGAAACTTCTAAATTCCCACACTTGGCATACATGGCTATCCTGGAGTTTCCCACAAAAACATTCGACTCAAATCCCATCTTAAGAACATAGGCATGTATTATCCTTCCCTGCTGCAAATCTCCCAAATGAGCAAATGCAGAGAATATGCTCACTATGGTGATCGAAGTGGGTGTAATTCCTTCAAGCTGCATTTGATTAAACAACTTCAGAGCCTTATCATAATACATACTCTGTACATACCCACGTATCATCGTATTCCATAATACTACACTTGATTTACATATTTTGTCAAACACATTGCGAGCAATATCCAGTTCCCCACATTTACAATACATGTTTATGAGGGCGATCCCCACAAAAGCATCTGACTCAAACCCACTAGCAATTATATGATGATGAATCTCCTTGCCTTCTCGCAAAGCTGACAGGCCAGCACATGCCTTGAGCACCGCAAGAAATGTGTAATTGTCTGGACGTGTGCCTAACCCTCGCATTTGGTAATAAAAATCAATGGCTTCCTCAAAATGCCCATTCTTCGAACACCCTTTGATCATCACATTCCATAGGTAAATATTCTGTTCAAACATTTTGTCAAACAATTGGCGTGCATTCTTCATACTTCCTAACGTTCCATACATGTCAACAAGTTTGGTGTTGAAAACTATGTTTTGGTGCACCCCGGTTGTGAAAATGAGGGCATGAGCTTGTTTAAGTGATTGGATATTGTTGCAGGATTGCAAGAGCAAATCAAAGGTGTTACAGTGCATGGTTTCCTTGAATATAATAGTGGAATTATCGGGTTGTGGTTTATAACAAGGTATCATTTTCTCTATGTGTACTCCATTGACAGTAGTTGAAATTTTTTTGACGAAGGCAACCTCAACAATAAAAACAAATCCCTGGTTTTTGAACCTGTGCTTCCAGGCATGGTAATATATTTTATGAAGAGACGGAGAAAATCCCATACCTGTTGTTCTATGATGCATGACATTTTAAAGTTCTTGTGGCTAAAAAGATAAAAGACTTGCAGGATGCTGAGCTCGCAACCACGGAATGGTTTGCGAACAAGAAAAATTCAAATGAATATGTACTACGCAAGGAGATGTGTAATTTCAAACCATACATGTGTCTCCACTAATCTGGCATTTGTATTTTTTTTTTAAAACACTTATAGCCGTCGGTTAAGCGACGGCCTGTAGGTGATTTTTTTTTTTTAAATTTCAATACCGTCGCTTAACCGATGTTTTAGTTTTCATAATCTGTCGGTTAATAGACAGGTTTCTTTGGTGAACCGTCGCTTAACCATCGCTTAGTCGTCTCTAGACCGTAGCTTAACCGTCGCTTAACTGTCACTTAAGCGTCGCTAGACCGTAGCTTAACCGTCGCTAGACCGTCGCTGAACCGTCGCTTAACCAACGCTTACTTTTAAAGTTTAATATCAATTAGATGTCAGATAACTGATGATTTACATTTAACCGGCGGTAAACTGAGCTATCGATTAACCGACGGATTGAAAATATGTCAGATAACTGATGACAATCCACCGACGCTTAAAAAAAATCATAGTGTCGTACATGCGACAGGGAGGTGTCGAAAATATGACAATACAGCCGTCGGATTTTTGGTCGAAATGTAGTTGTGAGGGAGCTAACTATTTAGTCTTGATTGTGCCCATCACATGGGGCTAATCATGGTTGTTAACACAAGCTGCCATGGGCCAAACAAATATAAAAAGATCATGGCCATTAAGAGTTTGTTTAGTTTTCATATAATTTTATTTGTGTACTAAATGGTTAATGCTATCTACTATGGATGACATTTCTAACCTTTCAATAATGTAGTATTTATTTACAAGTAACACTCTAATCTATGCTTTTATATTTTATGCTACTATATTGGAATTGGGCGTGCATTATAATAAATATAACATATATTATATATGGAATACCCTTTGGATTTTTGGGGTAGGTGTGCTCATGGATTTGCAGATTTCGATCATTTCTTCACTTTGCGCTCTGCAACATTGGTTTGTTGAATACCTTTATGTTTCGTTTAAAACTTATGGTTGATACTTAATATAACTTTCCATGGACCAACATGCATTGCATGGAATGATATACACAGGGTGTAGTGAAATGTATTTTAACATGCCAGATTTCTGGTTGTTCCAAATTATATTTTCGGTCATTTTGTGTTTATTTTTCTTCACAAGAACAATTAGATTTTGTATTAGAGAAAACTGCACCCAAGTTGTGTAGTGTTGTAATACAAAAGGAGTAATTATTGTAGATAAGATAAGATAATTTTATTAATGTTCGACAAGTGACCACTAAAGTAGGTCAAATAAACTATTGGTTACAATGATGTCAATACAAAGTGGGAGCTCTAAAGCATCTCCTATAATAAACAATATGCATAAAGAAAAAATGAAAATGAACTAAATCATGTAGAGATAATCGGTAGGCTCCAAGGTGGGAATCCCCATTCGGGAGAAATATGAACAATACAAGTAGATCCAAGTTATGGATCTAGAAGATAGGGATGTGTATTGCAGTGTGTCTCATAGCCTGATGGATGTGTAGCCCCTAACAAAAACTAAATTGCCCTTCTAAAATTTTATAGTGAAGCTAATTTTAGCCACTATAAGCATTCTTGCTGGTAAATCACTGTACAAATTGAGATAACAAAACTATTACTCTGCAATACTTAGTAACTATAGAAATATAGAGGAGAAACTAAAAATTCTACCTATCCATGTGCATGCCAGCTTCTTCATGTACCACAAGATTGGCAGTGCATGTAGTCCTCCACAACCAGGTCTATGAAGTGTTGTACGAGCCATTCTTTGTTGGGTGCCCCCAATATAAACCAAGGTATGGATCTAGAAGATAGCGATGCATATTGCAGTTTGTGTCTCACAGCCTGATGGATCTGTATCCCCTAACAAAAACTAAATTTCCCTTCTAAAATTTTATAGTGAAGCTAATTTTAGCCACAATAAGCATTCTTGCTGGTAAATCGTTGTACAAATTGAGATAACAAAACTATTACTCTGCAGTTCTTAGTAACTATAGAAATATAGAGGAGAAACTAAAAATTCTACCTATCCATGTGCATGTCAGCTTCTTCATGTTCCACAAAATTGGAAGTGCATGTATTCCGGAGCTAAGACTCGGAAGGCTTGGATGCTGAGAGAGGAGAGGAAGTGATAACATAATGGACAACTATGAGAAAGAAACATCAAGGAGATCAAGGATATGAATATCTTAGGAAATGAAACATAAAGTATATAGGCCACCTGGAAAGGTGAGGCTCAAAGACGGTTTGAGCCTCACCTCTCAAACCATATCAAGAAAAGAGCTCAGAACCAAAAACCCAATAATTCAATAGAGTAAGATAAATGTAGGATACCAAAAATCCTTCAAAATTACTTTTATGAAATCCGATTGTAATCATGGTTATGGGTTAACAACAAAAAACCCATGGTTATGGGTTAACCACATAAAACCCACGATTATGGTTAGGGGTCAACCACACAAAACTCACAATTATGGTTATGGGTCAACCACACAAAACACACAGTTAGGGGTCAACCACACAAAACTCACAGTTAGGGGCCAACCACACAAAACCCACAGTTATGGTTATGGGTCAACCACACAAAACCCACGGTTATGGGTTAACCACAGAAAACCGTTCTCTTCATTGGCAATTGATACATTGTAATCATGGGTCTCTTTTTAGTATGAAATGATGGGGACCATCATTTTCTAAGGGGGTAAGAATGATCCGAATTTCAGTGCGAATATGGTCTAAATTCGGATGTATGAGTCATAAAAACATTTAATGAGAGGCTACACGCTCTCAGTCATCATAAAAGCATTAAACGAAGAGGCCACCCCTTCTCATCCATGGTAATTGACAACTCATAGTTTTATTCCATGGTATGGCTTCAAGGCACATTGTACCTCTCTCATCCATGGTATTTCACAACCCATGGTATTTCCCCAAGGCACATTGTAATAATGTTATAAAATGGCTCTATGCCTCCTCAATAAATCATTCAAGGATTTTTGACATCCTCCACTTCTCTTATTCTATTGCGTTATTGGGTTATTCATTCTGAGTGTATTTCTCAGTATGGTTTTAGAGGTGAGGCTCAAAGAACTCTCTTTGAGCCTCACCCCTCCATGTGGGCTATTTACCCTATGTATGTTACTCTATGCATCAAATGTTAACAATTTTTTAGCTTTAATCTCCTCCTCTCTTGGCATCCAAGCCATCCGGGTCCCAGCCCCCAAGATCCGGATCAATAGATTAATCACACTATGATATAGGTAATTGAAATATGACCTATTTTATGATCACAGTCAATTTTGTCTATATTATGAATGCTTTCTTGTTTACAATGCAAAATCTAGATGGAACTTCTTTAGGGTGTTTATTTTGTGTTCTAATGTTATGTGTATTCCCTTGGAGCTTCCATTTCTGGATTCTTTGTTTCTTTTTGTTAGAAACAGTAAGCTCACTGCCATCGAGTATTCCTATGACATGGAAGGTTTTGCATTCATACTTAAATGGATGTTGTTTATAGTCCTTAGGCAGTTGTACCCATTTCCAACATCTGCACAATGACTAGAGTATAATCCTATGCCCTGTCATGATCGTAGTTTGTTAAGTATATCTGATTCTAGTCCTTCTCCCAATGTTTAAAATCATGTTTGGTTTTCCAAAGAAAAATATAAAAAGATAGCCTCATTCTATACTCTATGGCCCCATGACTATGCTTACAACCAATTTTGTTGGGGATCATGTAGATCTCCCAGTGCAAGCACTGCATCATCACCTTGGGAAGCAAATCAACATTATGAATTGGCATCACAATATATCCTAACCATTTGTCCTTGTGTATACTCATTAGCTTGATGGAAGAAGGAACTTTGCTCATCCCATGGTGGATAGGATCCATGGGAAGCACCAACTATTGGGTTGATCATCCTCTTTTGATTCTCCTTATTGCTCCACTTATACATGGCTCGAGGATGATCATGCTTATCTACTATATCCTTGGAATCCACACTAAGATAATTGTTGTTGATAGGTCTCATATAGTGGTACACTTACAGTTGCTAGGGAGTAGTGATTTTTGCAATCCCATTAAGTCAATTTCTTGAGATTAGTTAAAAATGCCTAGAAAAGTCTTATGGATTTCATAACTTGCTTGATCTTCTATTGTGAACTTATACAATATATCATATTTTGTAGACCATTAGATACTCAAAGTTGTGTATTGATTTTTTTACCATTATAGAGGACTTTGTGAGTTAGGTTCCCAAATTATTAAAGGATGCTAGCTCAATGGAAGAGCCCTTGCCTTACAAGCAGGAGGTTGGTGGTTCCTCCATGCCCTATTGATATTATAATATCAGTTAAAAACAACTAAATTAGTAATCAAATAATAAGAGATAAGTGACCAAATAATGAGAGATAAATGACTGAACAAAATGACCAAAATCCGTATATAAAACTACTAAAAACAACTAAATTAGTGAGAAAAAAAATGAGAAATGTGAAACTAGGCATTAAAAAGGATGCAACATGTGGCGCTAATGATGAAGCCAAACATGGAATTGATATGGTAGCAAAATAAGATGTGAAACTAGACATTAAAAATGATGCAACACGTGGTGCTAATGATGAAGCCAAACATGGCGTTGATATGGTAGCAAAATAAGACGTTACTTTGAATGCAAAACATTGCGCTACATAGGAAGCAATATTTGGTGTCATTTTGGTAGCAAAACACTATGCAAAAAAGGAAGCAAAAATTGATGCAAATTTGGAAGCGAAAATTGACACATATTTGGAAGTAAAACATGGTGCAAAGTGGTAGCAAAAATGGTTGCAATATTGGATGCTAATTTGGATGCTAACATGGTGCTATTAAGGAGGCGAATATGGAGCTAACGAGGAATTCATTTAAGAAGCAAAAGTGGACACTTGCTAGGAAGCAAAATATGACGTTATTTAGGAAGCAAACCTTGATGTTGTTTAGGAAGCAAAGTTGGATGCTATTCTGGAAGAAAAAAAATAGATGCTATTTTGGACATCATAAAGGATGCTATCTAGGAAGCAAAAAAAATACGTTTTCTGAGACGCTTTAAGTTTTGTCTATGATGTGTCCCATTTAGCGTCTAGTTTGACCACTCAATGTAAAAAAAATTACACTGAAAAGGGACGCTAATTCCAGGATTTGTTGTAGTGAAGATTTTATGACTTTGTTCACCTCTCAAAATCAGATGAATAATGATATCCCAGGGAATATATATTTTAGCTTCTTCCCCGACAATGGTGCCAAATATGTTAGTGCAGGAAATTGTTCCTAGACTACCACAACAACAAGCTAACACAATCTCAAAATGAAATAGAATAAAATTAGTTTTTAGGGTTTTGGTTTTAAAAACTTCATCGGCAAGGAGGAAATAAACATCCACAAGCTAATACATAACTGAATCATGCAAGTTGGATAAACTAGAGATCAAACACATCCCAATAAGCCATAAACATTACACATGAAATACTAATTCCACCCACAGGCTATAAGCATTTACATGAATAAACCTTTAAACAAGAAATGAAATTGTAGACTAAGCAATCAACCAGATCAGAAATTAAAAAGGATGATAGGTAAAAGGGATTATTAGTTTATATATAATCAATAACAATCATCCACCTACATAAGAGTTTTAAATTCTAGCTTGAGAAATTAAAGCTCCAAAAGCCCCTCCTTGAGTGAAAAATCCAACAAAAATTACTGATTGTCAAAAATTCTTAAAATCAACATAAAATGTAAAATCATTTTAAACCAACGGCTGAAAATTAGGACAAAAAGAACAGATAAACTAAGAACAAGATCAAGTTATAACAGTTACCATTATTGCTTAAGGTATTAAGACCTTGATTTAATTAAACCTGTACTCAACTTTGATATGGTTTCTTTGCGATTTGTATAAGGCTCACTATACTAAATTGTAACCCTATGTTAATTAAGGTTCTTATCTATAATATGGAAGGAATTTTGGAAGCCATTCATGGCATATTACATATGTCATGAATTATGGCTTTATCCTAAGTATTTGATACCATCGTTGGGGTTTAAGGAATGCATGGTTTTCATTTGTCACTATGTGTTTTGGTATGGCATGAACTATAGGCTTTGGGTTTTGATTTTGCGTAATGGAGGACAGGGTGGAAAATTTCATGTGCCTTGGGAAACGGGGGTCTCAAGCCCTAAGCTTGGACTAGTGAAAAGTTATGGGTCATTTGTGATTTTTCTATGTGAGCTCTGTTCGGCTCTCTGGTCTACACTATGGCGTGAATTTTGGAGCTTGGTTGTGCCTGGAAGGTATGACTTCTGGTATGGTTTTACAACCTTTTTTATAGATGTTTCAGTTTGGGTGTTCAGCATACTTATCATCTTCGTTTTGGTTTGTTACAGGTTGTAGGATCCTTACGGCATGGGTCGTGGGTCTTCCATGTCATGTCCCCGGTTTTCGACCCCGTTTGCATGATGCATATATTGTAATTAATCATGGTGAGGAGCTCAAGGAAAAAGCCCCACCATCGATTTTGTTGTGTATGTTTCGGCAATGGGGATAATTGCCGGGGGTATCTCGTGCTATAAGGCACATTATAATTCGGCATCATGTAAACCTGCACATCAATTAAAATAAACCACAACCAGCTACGGCAGTGCAACGTTGAATGAAAAGGGCATGGTTCCAAAGGATAAGGGGTGGGGGATGTCAAACCTTGGTTATGGGGGAAAAACCCATGTTTTGTCACCTTTGTTGTTTGTCACCTTTTGCCTCACCCATGTTTTGTCAACCTCTTTAATGCTTCAGCTGGTGGTTGGGGAAGTTATTGCTGAAGTGGTGGTGGTTGTGGCAGGCTGTCAGCCTTACCCACTTGCTCACTCCACCCACGTTTGCCATTCTTCTCCCTCACGCACTCATCCCTGGCCAGTTCACTCTCACCACGTTTTTGGCTGTTTGCTTCTCACGCAGAGGTTTTGGGGGCATTTTTGGTCTCACGCAGACATTTTCTGGGGTCTCCACGAGTTGCTGAAGCACCCACGCACTGTAATTCGCGTCCCTGCTGTTGTTTTGTTCATCCACAGGCAAAATCGGATTTGTTTTCTCCTCACGCAGGACCTCTATTGCTGTACATTCTCACGCACTGGGTATTTCCTCCCGTTTTTGCCTTCACGCACTGGATTTTGCTGGATTTACCCACGCAGCAGTTTTCTTCTGCGGATTTGTGGATAGTGTGGTCGTATCCCTCACTCACGGGACGATTGTGGGTTTTGCATTGTTGCTCACGCTCACCCACAGGCTGGGAGACTGTGATTTCTTCCCCAAAACGGTTTGTATATGTTTTCTTGATGATTTCGTTGCCCAGGACGGGCTGTGTTTTCCCACGGTGGTGGCTGTGGTTGTTGTGGTCTTCCCTACATGTTGGGAACTGTTGTAAATTCGAGTGAGAGTCATTTTGGCCACGATATGGCCAAGAATGACTTAGAATTCGTTTCCATGTTTAAGCTGTGACAGCTAAGTAATTGCCTGAGTGCAATGGATAGTCCTTGGACTGTGCTGGCTTGGCTTGTCTGTTGAAAGCCTGTGAAACCCAGCTGTGTTGATTTGTTGTTTGTGCCCCTTGGATATGTATAAGCCTGCAATTTACCCTTATTCCGGAGGAATCATACCCAGCTCGGGGGTGGCAGCGTTGCTGAGAGATTGATGAGCAAGCTGGCCTATGGTTGGGTGGAACGTTGCAGCGACGTAGCTGGTTGCGGGTGAATTCTTCATTGAAAGATAAGTGCTGCTGACTGTTCTTCTCTGCAATTTAATCTATTGTATAGTGAGTTATGATGAACATGTGGAATGCTGGTTGTATGTAAATGTTTGCTTCCGCTGTATGATTGAAGAATTGTGCATCTTGGATGATGGACTATGCACCCTGTTATTCCTGTTTAAGCTTTTAATTCTCAGCATTGATTTATGTTCATGGGCTGGTTGCCCCTTTGATGTTGTGATTGGTCTGCTCGTCGCGTCCTCTTCGCCGTTCCAAGGGATGGGGACGTGACATTCCAAGTGACCAACGCATTACCCTTTACAGGTAATCCCTCTTGTAAACAAGTTAAAACTCATTTCCTTTTGTGTGTGGGTGTTAGGATAGAGCGTGAAGCTCGTCAGTGGATGAATGCTTGTTTTGGGTTTTAATGGTTGCGATTGAAGTATATTTGATTTGGTTTTACAACCTGTATATTTGACTTGGTAAATGATATGGGAAACGTTGACAAGGAAACTATTTCATTCTTTGTTTAACGTTTATGGTATTTTATTTTGATAGCGTAGACAGTGTGGATTATATTAATGAATTAATACATCGTTTGAACGCTTTTTAACGAATCCTATAGGATTCAATGTTAGCCATGCCTTGTGGTTTGGAAATCGTGAGATTCACAAGATTCGATCCTGGGCCACGATCATTAAAAAGAATATCTGTGTGAAATATCTTGGGTTTGGCAAGACTACCCATAGGATTCGATCCTGTGACCCTTTTTCTTATACAATATATTTTATTGAGTTCTATGATTAGATTTATGGTTGACTTATTTTGTGGAAAGCTCTCTTATGATAAACGATTTGGAAAATTGTACTTTATGTTTATGTTTGTGAAATATTTCATATTTAAAGTAGGGTTGATTCTTTATGAGGTTGGTAGAAGTATTATCATGGTTCAGTTTTAATTTTATCATGCCTTTAGACGATTAGAGGTCTCGATAGCTTTTAGCTTGGCATACGTGGTTTGCTATTTTGGTTATAAAGTGGAAACACTTTGTTTATAGTTTTGTTTATGATATTTTTACTTAGAGACTAGATTTAATATTATAGATAATAGTTGAGATTATTTGTAATTAATATTATGGATAATGGTTTGGGTTTATTTCTATTTAACATAATCATACTGGGAAATATGAAATCTACCAGTAGAGATAATATATATATAGGTTCTATTTTGAGTAGTTCTAGGTCTTGGAAATAAATTTAAAGTTAGGAAATAAATTGCATAAATGAATTTAGAAAAACAAAACCCTTAGATATTTAGATAGGAAATAATTTGCAGAAATGAACTAGAAAGAAAATCCTCCAATAGATAGCACTAATGGTGCTTATCTCATTACAAATAAAATATATTAAGACAACCTGGTTAAAAGGAAGGAAAGATAACCTAGCTCTGATAAATAAAATCCTATGCTAATAAACCATGAGTTTAAGAAACAAAAACCCTCATATTGTTAGATTTTTATCATTTAGACAGTATTATCTTAGGATCTTAACTGAGAGAATAACAAGCACAACAATCAATCACAAGAGACAATAGACACAAATATTTTCCTTAGGGAAACCATAAAGGAGAAAACCCTGCAAATTCCTCAGAGATAGAATAAGCACCAATGGCAGAAATAAAACCTAAAGACAATAAGATGATCTCCAACAGTTGTTCTCTCTCTTATCCTAGCTCCTTCTCTCTCACTTATGCGCTATAGCTAAGTGTGAGTGACTGTGTGATAAATAGAGAGGCTCACTCTGTATTTATACTAATTCCTGACTTGACAGTAACTCACTAGGGCCGACTTCTCTAGGAGAGTCTAATAACCCTAGTGCCCCGAAACTGTGGGGACTTTGACCCCTGATCAACTAGAAGGGTTAACCTCCATGACTTTACATGACTTGTTTACTGTTGATTCTCTTGATAGGAACATCGAGCACTAATCAAATACAATATATGAAATATACAAGTGAATACATTCCGATGTTACAAATACATCAACACTCCCTCTTAACTAGGAAGGTATTCTCTTGACACAATACATCAGCACAAGTCTTCTTCTCTGGATCATCATCAAAACTATATCATCAATGGATCATCATCAAAGTTGGATCATCACTGGATCATCATCAAAGATGGATCATCACTGGATCATCATCATCATCATTGGTTATGTTATCTCGATCAACTGGTGCTATCTCTCAATTATACTCGTCATAGGAAGTTTTATAGAGCCAACCCTTTTTCATGCTGGTTGTAGGCCTAGCCTCCATTTAGGTCTTCATCTTCTTCAACACTTATATTTGACCATGGGAGGAACACATCCAACATCCATGTCAAAAAGGCCCGCCCAACACTTACATCTGACCATGCGAGAAACACATCCAACATACATGTTAGAAAGGCTCTACACTTACATATGACCAAGCGAAGAATACATCCATCATACATGTCAGAAAGGCTCTGCACTTGCATCTGGCCATGTGAGGAACAAATCCAGCATACATGTCAGAAAGTCTCTGCACTTACATCTGACCATGCGAGGAACACATCCAGCATACATGTTAGAAAGGCTCTACACTTACATCTGACCATGCAAGGAACACATCTAGCATACATGTGAGAAAGGCTTTGAACTTACATTTGACCATGCAAGGAAAAAATATAGCATACATGCTAGAAAGTATGTGCACTTACATTTTACCATGCAAGGAACACATCTAGCATACATGTCAGAAAGGCTCTACACTTACATCTGACCATGCGAGGAACACATCCAGCATACATGTCAGAAAGGCTCTACACTGACATCTAACCATGCGAGGAACACATCCAACATACATGTCAGAAAGGCTCTCAGACTCATCACTTCCCTTTGGAGGGAACCTCAATCTGGAGAACACCAAGCTTCTCCCTGAAGTACTCAAACTTCACTTTAGCTAATGGCTTGGTCAACACATCAGCTATCTGTTCATCCGTCGCAACATACTGGAGCTTCACTACTCCTATCTGTACCATATCCCTCATATAGTGATATTTGATCTCAATATGCTTTGACTTGTCATGGAACACCGGTTTCTTCGACAACTTCACACAACTCTAGTTGTCACAATATATACAAGTAGCATCCAATTGGAGATCAAACAAATCAGATAGTATCTTTCTTAGCCACACTACCTCACAACTAGCCAAACAAGCTGTGACATACTCTGCTTCAGCTATACTTAGTGCCATGTAGGATTGCTTCCTTCTAAACCAAGAGATCACACCTAATCCCATACTGAAGCAACACCCCGAATTGATCTTCCTATTAATGGCACTTCCTTCCCAATCTGAATCAACATAACCCTCCAGGTTAATCTTCTGATTCACCTCACACTTGAGCCCATAATCAACTGTAACCTTTAGGTACCTCAGAATATGCTTTGCAGCAATCAAGTGAACATGTATAGGATCTATTAGGAACTGGCTCAATGTTTTCACAACAAATCAAATATCTGGTCTTGTATTTGTCAGTTACATCAATGACCCAATCATCTGAAGGTACATCGTAGCATCAACCGACTCTGATGAAGCATCACTCAATAGCTTCGGGTTCAATGCCATAGGTGTGGTCATGGTCTTCAGGATCTCTACTACATACTTCCCTTGTCCTAGGGATATTCCATCTACATTTTGCCACACCTCCATGACTAGAAATTAGTGCATCATACCCAAGTCCTTCATCTCGAACTCAGTAGCAAGCTTCCTCTTTGTATCAGCAATCAACCAATCTACACTTGTTACAAAAAATTCATATACATACAGTAGGAGTATCACTGGGTTCCCTTCTTCAACCTTGTAGTAAAGGTTGGAATCTTCTTTACTCTTGGTAAATCCCAAATTGGATAGGAAGCCATCAATTCTGTCGTACAATGTCCTCGCTGCCTATTTCAAACCGTACAGGGATTTATTTCATTTACACACATGAGTCTCCCTTTCATGTGTCTCAAAACCGAGTGGTTGCTCCACATACACTTCCTCTTGTGACTACACCATTCAAGAAAGAAGTCTTGATATCCATCTGGTGTATCTTCCATTTCATTACTGCAGCCAGAGCAAGTATCGATCTGATGGAAGTGTATCTGGCCATAGGTGCAAAATTCTCTTCATAATATATCCCTTCTTTCTAGGTGAACCCATGAACCACATATATTGCTTTATATTTCTCTATGCTACCATCTGTAGCATGCTTGATCTTGTAGATCGACTTGGAAGTCATGACAAACTTCCCCTATGGTCTTGGGACAACATCCCAGACATCATTCTTCATGATTGACTGATGCTCCTCGATCATAGAATTCTTTCGCTTCTTCATAGTTGGAAGGTTCTTTATCAATGAACTCACATAATAGGGTTACATATCCGGAGTAGGACCTAGTTCTTTTCCTTTCTCTTTGTATTTCTTCTGGAGCCCCATATCTTTCTACACCTTATATAACCTCTCTATTGAGGCCTGGAAATTCGTAGGTAACAACAGTTAGGGATTCTCCCCAGTAAACGTTCCCAACTAGCCCATTACTATTTGGTATGGGGAATCCGTCCAGTTTATAGTCCAACTACCGTAGTTCAAGTAACAAAATAAAAGGTTATCGGTTACGGCTTGGTCCACTGTGTATATTTTAGTTTTTGAATTTAAGTATGATGTGCAAGTGCCTATCTACGAAAGCAAATTGATAGAGAATACTAGGAGTGGTCACAATGTGATGCGCAGGTTCTTACCTCTCATCTTAACTCTCTCGCATCTAAATCACACACAGTAAGAAACTAAAAATAACTATCTATCCTATCCCTAGGGAGCAAGATTATCATTTATCAATGATTTATGTATTTCTACACATGCATTAAGAAAAATCACAGATAGTTGTTACTTATTTCAAAACACATGAATTAATAGATATATGAACAACAAGATAGCTTATTTNTTACTCACAGTGGAAATTTCATAGAATAAACTAGAGTGCATTCATAACAAGAACATAGGTTCAAAGAGTTAGAATGATCTCACAGTTAATGGACACAAGCTAAAAACGAAATAGTTCACATTCAACAGATCCATAGCACATCATTTGAAACAATTCCACTAAGCTTTCTCCATCAGGAAACCTGTAATTCTTATTACAAAAGCAAATAGTTCTTCTTACAACATACTCTCACAAATCTATCTGGGAAAAAGTCCTCGTCTCTATCTAACTCTCCTCTACTTATACAAAAGGTAAAACTTTTGGACTGCCCCCAAAATGAATTTTGGGCTTCCCCAATGTTTCAATCCCAAATTTTTTGTCCTATAGTGAGTGCTCATACATTATACAATATATTACATTTAAACAAAATTTAATTGAACACTTTTATGAAGAAGGCCCTACTTGATTATTAATAAACTTTTCCACACCTGGGCCTCTGCTGCTATGCTTTCAAAATATGAGGGTTCAAAAAAACGGATGTTGATCTCATACTTCATAGCCTAATTCTTAACCACCTCTATTCTTGCTAGACTCAAGCGTAGCTGATCTTCAAGTAAATGGATGCTGATTGCTGCATGAGTCACTGCATTCTTCAGGATCTACTCATCTATATCCTTGACTTGTTGGATCTTCTGCTCATCTTCCTAGTACCTGCTCTATAGTTGTTCTATGAATGACTCATGTTCTGGTATTGCATCCAGTCTTTGTTCTACAGCAACTTGGAATCTGTTGTATGATCAGGCACATTTTGATTTGCAATCATCCAGTATATTTCACCCCATTTGTAATCCGGCTCTACCCTAGTGATGGCTCTGGTATCTTCATAAATGTATTCCACCTTGGTGATGATTTCCACATCTAGTTCTCCCTCTGCAACAGGTGCCTTCTTCTTTTTCCTTTTAGACATATCTCCTTTGAAGAAGTTACCCTGTCATACACCAAACATGTTCTTAGATCATTGGAGCTTTTAGTTAGCATTCTAAGAATGAAGAAAAACCGTATCAAACCATTTACCTCTTCCATATGCATTCTTAAATAAACTATCAAAGTATTAATGCATAATAGAAAATAACAGGAAAAAGGAACTTCTGCAAGCTGGGTCTAAAAACTTCTAAGTTCGTCTGCAACTAAAACATGACCCCGATAGTAAATACATCATTTAAACCGAACTGCCTTCAAACTCTTTGCATAACATGAACCACCCAATCAATTGTAAAAAATGTGGAAATCCCTAGCTCAACCAAAATGTTGAAAACCCCCTCGTCGTTCCATGAAACTAGGGTAAGCGCCTATGAAAAATGAAAACACCTCGGACAGCCATAAACAATCCCACAAAATTCGGTGTAGACAGCGTAATGCTTGTCTGCACCAACTACCCAAACCTTCGGACCGGGTTTGAGCTTCCATAATGGCTCAAAAATAGGCTTAAGAAAAACCCCACCACCCAAAACTGTCAAGCTAACTGATACCTCATGATGCAAGAATAAAATTCATTTTGGATGACTAACTACACAATGGCAGGAAAAACTAGCCAGGGGAAGACCCTAGTTCCCAAAATGACCAATAAAATCAGAAGGAAGGAGAAACCATGGTTGACCTACCTGGAAAGCAAGCTATGTAGTTGACGGGAAGGTCCGGAACTTCCATGGCAGCGCTCCAAAATAATGAAATCCTGACAGGTAAGCATGTTGGTACAGTTTGACTCGACAGGGACAGAGAAAATGCGATGGCGGGAAAAACCTCAATCGACAGTGGAAACCACTATAGCATCGGATGATTAGTTCACTAAGGAGCCACAACGGTGGGCGACGAACAAACTATGGGCTCCACGATCAACCGAAAACATTGATGATTGGAGGCTCAGAGGACTAACTAGTAATGCGTCAGCAGATAAACCAACTAAACGTCGGAGAGATAGTGTACTACACAGCCACAATGGCAGGAGACAAACTGACTATGGCTTCCGCGAAAATAGAAAATCATCGGCAATCGAAAGAACTAAGGACTACGGATTGGCGAGTTAAAGCTTAACACTGCTGCCATGTCGGCAACAAAAAGGACTATCCCTCCGATCAATCATGAACACCGTTCCGATAGCAAAGAGGAAACAAAAATAAACCACGGAATCGGCAAGGATAAGAACTATCCGTCGGAATGTTTGCCATCTGCCCTCGAAAACAGCAGCGACTTATAAGACTAATTCTCAGACATTCATAAAACAAAAAACGCCGACAGTAAAACAAAAGAGATAAATGCGCATCGACGAAAAATAGGACTTTCAATCGGGTCACTCATTATTTATTTTCCGAAACGACGGCTGCATAAAGAACCAGTGCCCCGACTCAAACATAAATAGACTTCCTATAGCGATGAAGGAAATCATTCAGATCAAAAGGACATCATTCTCAAATTGAACTTTAAACTCTACAGTCAAAATCATTGGAAGACAAAAAGCAGTTTTCCGAAAAGCATGAAAGCAGTTGACCTCAATTCAACTTCAAACAATCCAAATTTGTAGTAGAGGGAAAAAATAGAGTTGCAGAAACCAAATAAATCCAGGTAAGATAAAATCAAAAGGAGGGTCCAATTTTTTTTTAAAAATTGGGAAATAGTTGCAGCTGCAGCAATTGGCAACTACCTGGTGAACCCAGATCTCTGGACAATTTCTTCCTTAAGTAACATACTGTTTGACAATAAAACCAACATGTTGAATTCTTCTAGATGTCTATATTTCCCAAATGGCACATATGTACTTTAATCATTGATGATAGTCCAATTTAGGAATAATGGGAACCAAGATTTAAAAGTCTAGATAACTCTTTTAAGGCCAGGAATGTGAGTTTCATTTTTTACCTCTGTCTTTGGGTAGCTCCCAGCTCAGACACCACAGGATTGTAACATATGGTAAACATAAATATTCGTTTGTTCCTTATTCCCATTCCATTTTGCACTTTTGTACTTTTGGACTTTTTTTCTTTTTTGATTCCTCCTGCATGCCTTTCTTTATGAATTTTTATTCAGGCCCCTCTATCCATAGTGTCCTTTTGTGTGAGAGATGTATTTAATTTTCAACTCATGGAAAAAGAAGAACTTTGGAAATTTTGTACTCATTTGGTTCAGTACTTCATTTTGATACATATTGCTTTCTTAGGAGATTTTTGACTCTTATTTTCCTTTTGTCTTTCAATTCTTGGCATGGGATCATTTATATATCATATACTATTTACCCTGCTTCCTTTACATGGGTCTTTCATTGTCACCCCCTAAGACATTTTTAAATGTGAGATGGATGGAGCCTCGAAATAGTATTCTAGACCTTTTGATCCTGAGTTATTTTACAAGGATTAAGTAGGACTTCAATGTGTTCATAGACATTTAGGAAAACTGCTAAACTAGAAGAATCCTTTCAGATAAATCAATAATACACAGTCTTATAATCAAGGATTTTAGTTCATCCAGAATTCTGATGTTCTCCACGCAACCAAAAGTTTGCTTCTTTTATTGAAATCAATCAAAATCTAACTAAAAACAAACAGAAATAAAATAAATAAAAAGTAAACAACCAAATCAGTTCATTTATGTACAAGATAATCAAGAAATAAAAACCAAGAAAAATAATGTTTGAGAACTAAACCACTAACTAGTTAGTTCTCTGCCCACCCCTGTAAATCTGGCAACTTGTAAGTTGAGGGGCTAGGCTTGACTGAAAAGGCCTACCCATTATCTAATCCTATTGTAATTGAATAAAAAAATACATCTACTATTTTACAATCAATCTCATCAGCCTATGAAAATCGAAGGAGATCGGGCTAGGTGTTTGGTGTACTGATAGCTTCTTCCGCTTGGTAGTTTCCCAGTTTTAGCTCAATTAGATAATTTCCCAACACAGAATTTACTGGTTCATTTTTTTCATCCAATTGAGTAACATTGTGCTTCATGTGGGGCTCTCTTAATATTTTAATCTGATTTGGACTTCCGGCCTTATGAGGCAACCACAGATGTGACCAATCTGATGCGAAATACCCATTTAGCCTTGCTAACCAGTATCGATTCAAAACAAGTCCATAAAAATCAGGTATGTCTGCTACTATAATATCAATGTACTGACATATCTTTTCATTTGTAGATAAGCGAATCAGAACATCTTCCATTTCCTTGACTACTTTCACATTGGTCCTGTCTAGTTGAGTAACCTACCAAGTAGTTGGTTTAGGTTGTCCATTGATCTTCTTGCAGACTAAAAGTGGCATAGCATTGAGTGCTGACCCCGAGTCTACTAAAAAATTGTGCACATTATGGTTTAAAATGTCAAAAGTGAGGAGGAATGGTGAGGTTTTAAACCTAGCCTTACCTCCCACACTTGCTTCGACAATTTCTTCTATAGGTCGGTTGTTAGTGGGAAGCTCTTCCTCTGGTACTTCAAGTTCTTTTAACATTTTTTCTTTCTGTTGAGGTACATTACACATTTCAAATAACGAAATATTTTCCTTATCCCTTTTAATGTCCTCCACAATATCGTACCACATCTCAAGTGCTTTGAGATTTTCCTTGACATTATCAACTTTGTATTCAAAAGGCTTAACAGGAATGTTGACTTGTTTCGGATCTTGATTGGTAATGGTAAATTCATGTATTTTATCATCTGTGTTGTTCTTCTGTATTTTCTTCATATTCTCCTAAAATTTCTTAATCTTCGGAAGTATTGAATTATCTTTATTTAACAAACCTTGACTTCTTGTTGCCGCATTTGTTTTTGATGTTTCTTCTTGTTTCAATGAACCTTCCTCTTCTGTATCAAAAAGTGAGACACGGTCCCATAAAACCAAAGCATCCTCTTCTTGTTTTACATGGGTTGGTTATTTTTTTCTTCCTCATTATCAGTTTCTGTTAGTTTAGATTCCAATAGCTAATTCATTACTAATGTCATCCAATTGATCCATTCAGGGCAATTTTTTTCAGAATGAGGCTGCTGATGAAAGGTGCAAAAATTATCCATCCCTACCTCAGTTAAATTCATTGATGCATGATTGTGTGGAGGAGGTTTAGATTGATTGTTGTCTTCTCTCATTTTATGGTAAGGCTTGTATGCTTTATGAGCCTCCTTTATTTTTTCCAAATCTATCACTCTGTTAGATAGCTTTTGCATCATTTTCAACATTCCTTCAAAGTCATGAGATTGCTCATCCTTAGGCTTAGTTAGTAATAAATCTGTTTTACTAAAAGTTTTTTCTCTCGACTGCTCAAGATAATCTTCTATGCTCTCTTTTTCAGCTTCTTCATAAGTTTATGAAAATGTAGGCTTGACTGACATCTTGGAAAACATGGCCAATTCAGGCCCTAGAGCTGAAGTATAATATTCAATCAGAACTTTATCATAGGGCTTATCAGCTACAGAATTTTTTTTAAGATAAGCAACAAACATTTGAGTGAAACTATGTACTTTTTTTTTTCTTTCTTTCTTTAAAGCGCATAACCCTTTCATTAGAGCTGCATGAGTTTTCTGGACAGCATATTTACTCCTAAATATTATTTCAAATGTGTCCCATTCTGTGATTGAATTTGCAGGCAAAGCAAAATACCATGAAGCTACTACTCCTTTCAGGGTATGTGGAAACAATATGTAGACTACATCTTCATGTTCTCCATCCCATAGTCCTTCTATAGCCAAGTAAAACCTTTGCAAATGATCATCTACCAAAATATTTTCAATTGGGTCAAACTTAGGCAACATTTTCTCAAAAGCTTGAGGCAAATCATGCAAAGGAGGTGTTAGGTTTAATGGTGACCTAGCCCTCCAAGCAGGTGGTGGATTTGGTGGGTTGGGTGGATGATTTACGTTTACATTTTCCATGATTTTAAGTGGAGAGTGAGGTGGTGAATGAACAGGGGTATGAATAGGTGAACAGTAAGGTGTATCTAGGTCCAACTGATTAAGAGGTTGAACAACTTTCTAGAAGGCTGTTTCTACCAGTTCTTCAACCAACACTGCGTCTTCCAATATAGGACAGTCTTTCTTTCGAAATTTTCTTCTAGGTAAGACATGAATAATTGGTAATCCTCCAATATTATTTGCAAATTCCCTATTAAATCTTCTTGGTTCATTGACTACTTCGTTATCAACAGAATACAAATGCTCTTTACACTTTTCTTCTAGAGTTGGATTGGGATACAAACTACTTTCAGAACTATCACCTGTGGAATAATTTCAAGGAAATGGGTTTCCTCGGCCAACCATGCACTGGCTGCCCTCTTTATAGCGCCAAATACTCTTGAGGCCTAGAAATTCGTAAGTAAAAACAATTAAGGATTCTCCCCAGTAAACATTCCCAACTATCCTGTTACTGTTTGGTATGGGGAATCTGTCCGGTTTACGGTTCGGCTACCGTAGGTCAAGTAACAAAATAAAAGGTTTTATTGGTTACAGCCCGGTCCACTGTGTATATTTCAGTTTTTGAATTTAAGTATGATGTGTAAGTGCCTATCTAACAATGCAGATTGATATAGAATACGAGGAGCGATCACAATGTGATGCGCAGGTTCTTACCTCTCATCTTAACTCTCTCGCATCTAAATCACACACAGCAAGAAACTAAAACTAACTATCTAACCTATCCCTAGGGAGCAAGATTATCATTTATCAATGAGTTATGTATTTCTACACATGCATTAAGAAAAATCACAGATATTTGTTACTTATTTCAAAACACATGAACATTAATAGATATATGAACAACAAGATAGCTTATTGTTTATGAAAAGTCTTCATTACTCACAGTGGAAATTTCATAGAATAAACTAGAGTGCATTCATAAAAAGAACATAGGTTCAAAGAGTTAGAACGATCTCACAGTTAATGCACACAAGCTAAAAATGAATAGTTCACATTCAACAGATCCATTGTTAGAATAATCAACCCATAGTTTACCCACTTAGACATTAATTTAATTATTTGTATCTTATTTGCCTAGTTCATGTGTCCCACCTTGTGCAAGTTGTCATTTGCCTATCCATAATGGTCAAACTTGCCTTATTTGACTCATGTAGCGCATAGGAAATCCCAAGGAATCAATTATGCTTTATTCCTGGCCTCCTAGGTGCCCTTCTGCTTTTTCTGCTTTATTCACTGCTTTTTCAGTGTTTTAAGGCAAAAGGAAAAGCTAGACTAGGTGAGGTTGACTAGCTTTTGGTCCTACACATCCTCCTCTCTTTTCTCCATATAAAAGCATGTATGAGCTTCCATTCCACCACTCTTTATCTTGCCTAAGCCATTTTTCCAATTTGTGAGATCCATGACAGATTTGGGATCAGTTTTTTACACCTATGGGGGATTTGCTTATTTTTAGTAAGCCTTCTTTATGCTAGATTCGAATTTCTCCTCATGCATTCAAATCCATGATGTATTTTATTTATTCAACAACCTATTATGTTACAGGGTTGGCTATTGTACAATGAGTTAATATAGTTTAGTGTTCATCTCCAATTTTCAGTCTCTTTGTGAGTGATTTTGCATGATCAATTGTTAATTGTTGTGAGTAAAATTAATCTATCACCTGGTTCAATTTCCACATGGTATCAGAGCCATTGTAGGTTGTTTCTCTCCTTCAAAAATTGTTTTGCAGGTTCGACATCAGTGACTGGGAGCCTTCTACTGACAGTGGGGACAGATTTTCTAAGCTATGGATCAATCACAGAAAACTATGTTGACTCCCTTCAATTTCTTTGAATGGAAAGTAGAGATGGAGATACTGTTGAGAGAGAAAGGCCTCTACAGGGTGACTATGGAAACAGAAGCAGAGCCCAATGCAGCTGCAGAGAAGATAAAATGACACAACAGGAGGGATGAGGGATGGATAGACAGATGAGATGAGGGGACATCAAATCGAAAATGAGCTGATTTCTCTGAGTCCAAATAGCTTTGAATCCCTGCAGCTATATTTCTCCAAGTTTAGTGTCGGATGGAAAAGAAATATGATCAGCTCGTACTGGCCATCCTCTCGAAGCTAGCCCTGACTATTCAGTGTTTGTTTCGACCTTCTATGCCACAAAACTGATAGCTCGAACCTGGAAGATGCCTAGCCTTGCAGATTTCATGGAATCTCTCACACAAGAACAGGACAAGCTGGTGATGATGGGCACCATCAAACCATCCAAATATCAATCTTTGATTGCTGGAGATTCGAAGGTGGATTCAAAAGGCAAAAAGAAAGCTAAAAATCCACCTAAGCAAAAGAGAGACAAGAAACAATCTCCAGAGGATCTACAAGGTCCCAAGAGGAACTACCAAAAGAAGAAAAACTAAGGTGAAATGAGCAAGTGCGCATACTGCAATAAGGTCAATCACACTGAAAGCTCTTGTATGAAGAAGCAAATAGATATGCTGACCCAAATCCTGGAGAAGAATGGCATCTCCCTTCCAGAAAGCTCAAAGAAGAGAGAAGGAGGATCAAGTTCAGATGACAGAGAGAGAGTTCATGCTCTAGTTGCTGGCACATCAAGCTCACCCAGTTTTATCATTGATTCTGGAGCTTCAAGACACATGGTTTCGACTAAGGAGGCCTTCTCCTCACTGGACATGTCGAAAGGACCATCTATTGTACTGGGAGATGACTCTCTCACTGAAAGTAAAGGCAAAGGAAGGATACATCTTGATAATGGTTAGTTCAACAATGTGTTGTATGTGCCTGGTCTCGCCTCCAACCTCCTGTCAGTGTACCAGATGATCCACACTGGGTCTCCAAAGAAATTCATATTCTCCCCTGATGAAGTTGAGATCACAGAGATCTCAACTGGTAGATTCATTGAAAAAGGAGTTGTGAATCATGCTCAAAAGGTATACATGTTCTCACACTTCCTACCTTACTCCAACCCCTCTGCTTTTCTCATTCATGCTAATGAAGCCAGCAAGATTTGGCATGAAATATTTGGCCACCTAAACTACAAATATCTTTCTGATCTTAGTGAAAAAGAGATGGTCATAGGGTTGCCCAAGATAAAAATTTCCAAAGGAGTCTACCAAGGTTGTATCCTAGGAAAACACCCAGAGCACAAATTTGAGAGAGCTAGTCATGAGAGAACCTCTGCACCCCTCGAGCTGATCCACAGTGATGTTGCTGAACCATTCCCTCATATGTCCATGAGTCAGGACAAATATGCATTGACTTTCATTGATGACTTTTCCAGGTATTGCTGGGTTCACTTCCTGAAACACAAGTCTGAATTTTTTGGCCTATTCAAAGTCTTTAAGGATTTGGTTGAAAACCAGTCTGGAAGGAAACTCAAGGCCCTCAAATCTGACAATGGTGATGAGTATGTCAAGTCTGAGTTTATTAATTATTGTGCAGATGCAGGTATTCAGATGCAACATTCTATCCCTTACACACCACAGCAAAATGGTGTTGCTGAGAGGAAGAACAGATCACTGAAGGAGATGGCAACATGCATGATGGAGGCCAAAACTTTGCCACCAAAGTACTAGGATGAAGCTATCAACTGTGCAGCCTATATTCAGAATAGGGTTCCTCACAAAAATCTTGATGGCATAACTCCCTTTGAAGCATGGAGTGGGCACAAGCCAGATGTGACCCATTTCAGGATTTTTGGCTCAAAGGCTTGGGCTAGAATCCTGACAGAGAAGAGGAAGGCCTTGCAGCCCCAAAGCTAAGAGTGTCTTTTTGTTGGATACTCTGAAGATTCAAAATGGTACAAGTTGATAAATTTGAGCACAAATAAATCCTTCATCGAAAGGTGTGTTCAGTTTGAAGAAGAACCCCTTGCAGCAGTGGAAGTTGGTGAAGCCTCTTCACCACCTGAACCTCAAGAAGTAAGTAAATAGTTTGTTGAACATGCCGATTCTGATTTTTTTGATGGATATTAGTTTATTGTATACCCAAACAGCCTGACAAGGCCAAAATGGGCAGCCAAGACACTACATGCAGCAGGTGAGCTAGCTTGGGATCCCAATGACCCAAGGAGGACTAGATCTCAATTTGAGAGTGGTCTGTGCATGAAGGATCCTATGTTTGCTGAAAAATTCTATTTGATGGTGGAGTCTGATCCTCAAACATATGAAGAATCAGCAAGAGATCCAAGATGGAAAACATCCATGAAGGAGGAGTTCAGCTCACTCCAGAAGAGCAACACATGGGAGCTAGTGGATCTTCCTCCAGGGAGAAAACTAGTACAGTGTAAGTGGGTCTATAAGACCAAATTTGCTGCTGATGGTTCACCACTGAAGTACAAGGCCATATTGGTAGCCAAGTTCTACTCACATGTTCATGGCATAGATTACAATGAGACCTTTGCCCCAGTGGCAAAGATGGATTCCATCAGGCTAGCCTTAGCCATTGCAGCCTCAAGGCAATGGGAGGTACATCACATGGATGTAAAATGTGCCTTCCTGAATGGAGATCTCACTGAGGAGATATATATGCAGAAGCCTCAAGGTTTTTCTACTAACCCTTCTCTTGTGTGCAGGTTGAGAAAGTCATTGTATGGGCTAAAGCAAGCCCCCAGGGCTTGGTATGCCAAGATCGATAGCTTCTTGCTATCACTGAATTTTGTTCGGTGCAAATCAGATCCAAATGTCTATTTGAAGTTATTTAATGGTTCATTAATGATCATTGTGTTATATTTTGATGACATCCTCATTACAGGAAGCTCAAAGGCTGAGATTGCTTCCTTAAAAGGAGCTATGAACCAAGCCTTCTCCATGACAGATTTGGGGCTCTTAAGTCAATTTTTGGGGCTTGATATTGCTCAAAAAAAAGATGGAATCAAGGTGCACCAGTCCAAATATGCCTTGGACTTGCTGAACAAATTCAGAATGAAGGATTGCAAAGCAAGAAAAACTCCTTTCCTTTCAGGAGTGAAGCTGGAAGAAGCTGATTCTTCACCGATGGTAAACAATACACTGTATAGGCAATTGATTGGATGTTTGTTGTATGTGACACATACTAGACCTGATATTTGTTATGCAGTAAGTGTGGCTTCTAGATTCAGGGATCAGCCTCAAGAGCTCCATTGGAAAGTAGCCAAAAGGATCCTTGACTTTGTTCAGGGAACAAGGACACATGGGATCTTCTATAAAGCAAAATCTGATCTTGATTTGATTGGATTTACTGACAGTGATTGGGCAGGTGATAGCACAGATAGAAAGTCCACTTCAGGACATGTGTTCATGCTTACAGAAGGGCCAATTATCCGGTCAAGCAAGAAACAGAGTGCCATTGCACTCTCATCTACAGAAGCAGAGTACAGAGGAGTTGTTAATGCAGCAACTCAATGTTTATGGTTGCAGGGTTTACTTGGAGAGTGTGGCTTCGAACCAGAGTACTCAACTACCATCTACTGTGATAACCAGAGTACCATTCAAATCTTCAAAGATCCAGTTCAGAAGTAGAGAACCAGACACATTGAGATCCATATGCACTACATCAAAGAACTTGTGCATGATGTCACCATTCACCTACTCTTCTATTCATCTTCAGAACATGTAGCTGATATCTTCACCAAAGCATTTTGTGAGAAGACCTTCAGCAATCTCAAATCACTGTTGGGGATTACTGATCATGCTGTGAAGCAAGAGTGAAGACAAGATTCTACAATTTTGTTTACAGTCCATGTTTAAGGGAGGATTTTCCCAAGTTGGTTTTGCCTCTTTCCTTGTTTGAATGGACATGCAGTATGTAAAGGGTGACTAAGCCTTGTTGCTAGGCCCTATAATTTTATGATATATTACTCATAATTCAAGCTTAAGGGGGGGTGTTAGAATAATCAACCCATAGTTTACCCACTTAGACATTAATTTATTTATTTCTGTCTTATTTGCCTAGTTCATGTGTCCCACCTTGTGCAAGTTGTCATTTGCCTATCCATAATGGTCAAACTTGCCTTATTTGACTCATGTAGCACATGGGAAAGCCCAAGAAATCAATTCTGCTTTATTCCTAGCCTCCTAGGCGCCCTTCTGCTTTTTCTGCTTTATTCCCTGCTTTTTCAGTGTTTTAAGGCAAAAGGAAAAGCTAGACTAGGTGAGGTTGACTAGTTTTTTGTCCTACACATCCTCCTCTCTTTTCTCCATGAAAAAGCATGTATGAGCTTCCATTCCACCACTCTTTAGCTTGCATAAGCCATTTTTCCAATTCGTGAGCTCCATGACAGATTTGGGATCAGTTTTTTACACCTATGGGGGATTTGCTTATTTTTAGTAAGCCTTCTTTATGCTAGATTCGAATTGATCCTCATGCATTCAAATCCCTGATGTATGTTATTTATTTAGCAACCTATTATGTTACAGGGTTGGCTATTGTACACTGAGTTAATAGAGTTTAGTGTTCAGCTCCAATTTTCAATCTCTTTGTGAGTGATTTTGCATGATCAATTGTTAATTGTTGTGAGTAAAATTAATCTATCACCTGGTTCAATTTCCACATCCATATCACAACATTTGAAACAATTCCACTAATATTTCTCCAACGGGAAACCTGTAATTCTTATTGCAAAAAGAAATAGTTCTTCTTACAACATACTCTCACAAATCTATCTAGGAAAAATTCCTCATCTCTATCTAACTCTCCTCTACTTATACAAAAAGCAAAAACTTTTGGACTGCCCCCAAAATGACTTTTGGGCTTCCCCAACATTTCAATCCCAAATTTTTTGTCCTGTAGTGAGTGCTCATACATTATAGAATATATTACATTTAAACAAAATTTAATAGAGCACTTTTATGAAAAGGGCCCTGCTTGATCATTAATAAAAAATTTCCATGCCTGGACCTTTGCTGCTATGTTTTCAAAATCTGAGGGTTCAAGAAAATGGATGTTGATCTCATACTTTGTATCCTGATTCTTAACCACCTCTATTCTTGCTGGACTCAAGCGTAGTTGATCTTCAAGTAAATGGATGTTGATTACTACATGAGTCACTACATTCTTTAGGATCTACTCATCTAGATCCTTGACTTGTTGGATCTTCTGCTCATCTTCCTGGTACCTACTCTGTAGTTGTTCTATGAACAACTCATGTTCTGGTATTGCATCCAGTCTTTGTTCTGCAGGAACTTGGCATCTATTGTACGATCAGGCACATTTTGATTTGCAATCATCCGGTATATTTCACCCCACTTGTAATCTGGCTCTACCCCAGTGGTGGCTCTGGTATATTCATAAATGTATTCCACCTTGGTGATGATTTCCACATCTGGTTCTCCCTCTACAACATGAGCCTTCTTCTTTTATATTTTAGACATATCTCCTTTGAAGAAGTTACCATGTCATACACCAAACATGTTCTTAGATCATTGGAGCTTTTAGTTAGCGTTCTAAGAATGAAGAAAACCCGTATCAAACCATTTACCTCCTCCATATGCATTCTCAAATAAACTATCAGAATATTAATGCATAATAGAAAATAATAGGAAAAATGAACTTCTACAAGCTGGGTCTAAAAACTTCTAAGTTCATCTGCAACTAAAACATGACCCTGATAGCAAATGCATCACTTAAACCGAACTGCATTCAAACTCTTTGCATAACATGAACCACCCAATCAATTGTAAAAAATGAGAAAATCCCTAGCTCAACCAAAATGTTGAAAACCCCCTCATCATTCCATGAAACTAGGGTAAGTGCCTATGAAAAATGAAAACTCCCCGGACGGCCATAAACAATCCCACAAAAGTCGGTGCAAACAGCATAATGCTTGTCTGCACCAACTACCCAAACCTTCGGACCGGGATTGAGCTTCCATAATGACTCAAAAACAGTCTTAAGAAAAACCCCACCGCCCAAAACTGTCAAGCTAAATAATACCTCACGACGCAAGAATAAAATTCATTTTGGATGGCTAACTACACAATGGCAGGAAAACCTAGCGAGGGGAAGACCCTAGTTCCAAAAATGACCAATAAAATCAAAAGGAAGGAGAAACCATGGTTGACCTACTTGGAAAGAAAGCTGTGCAGTCGACGGGAAGGTCCGAAACTTCCACGGCAGCGCTCCAAATGAACGAAATCCTGATAGCTAAGCACGTTGGTACACTTCGACTCGACAAGGATAGAGTAAACGTGAGTTCACAAGGGTAATAATAAAATAATACCCTATCCCAATATATATATATATATACCTTACAGTGAAAAATATGACGAGAAAAACCTCAATCGATGGTCAAAACCACTATTGCATCGGACGATTAGTTCACTAAGGAGCTGCAACAGTGGGCGACAGGAAAACTATGGGCTCTACGGCCAACTAAAAACATTGACGATTGGAGGCTCAGAGGACTAACTAGTAATGCGTCGGTAGATAAACCAACTAAACATCGAAGAGATAGTGTACTACACAGCCACAATGGCGGGAGACAGATTGACTATGGCTTCCGCGACAATAGAAAATCATCGACAATCGGAATAACTAAGGACTACGGATCGATGAGTTAAAGCTTAACGTTGCTACCGTGTCGGAAACACAAAGGAGTAGCCCTCCGATCTATCATCAACACCATTCCAATAGTGAAGAGAAAACAAAAATAATGAAAAGCAATAAACCACGGAATCGGCACGGATAAGAACTATCTGTTAGAACGTTTTCCATCTGCCCTCCAAAATGGTGGCAACTTAGAAGACTAATGCTCTGATAGTGATAAAACAAAAAATGCCGACAGTAAAACAAAAGAGATAAATGCGCATCGGTGAAAAACAAGACTTTCAATCAGCTCACTCATTATTTATTTTCCGAAACAACGGCTGCATAAAGAAGTAGTGCCTCGACTCAAACATAAATAGACTTCCGATAGCGATGAAGGAAATCATTTAGATCAAAAGGACATCATTCTCAAATCAAACTTTAAACTCCATAGTCAAAAGCATTGGCAGACAAAACGAAGTTTTCCGAAAAGCATGAAAACAATTGACCTCAATTCAAATTCAAACAATCTAAATTTGTAGCAGAGGGAAAAAACAGAGTTCAGGAAACCAAACAAATCCAGGAAAGATAAAATAAAAAGGAGGGTCCAAAAATTTTTTAAAATTTTGGGAAATAGTTGCAGCTACAATACTATCATACCCACGCACGTTTCCTCTTATGGGGGTTCTTCTCTTGGGGTGGATCTACAAGTTCTTGGGATTCTTCCATTTTTCAATCTTGTTCTTGAGTTGCATCACTCATAGTTGTATTTTGAGTTCTGGGTATTTTTGTTTCTTCAGGGTCTTCCGTAGGTATTTTTCTAGATCTATTGTAAGCCGAGTCTTCATCAAAAGTTACATCCCTGCTGATGTCTATCTTCTTGAATCCTGGGAAGTATATTCTGTAAGCCTTCGAGCTTTCACTATATACCACAAATATACCCTTTTTCCCTTAAGAATATAACTTTGTCCTCTTTTCTTTTAGAATGTGTATGTATACTGGACAACCAAATATTTTGAGATGGTTGGCTTCTGGTTTCTTGCCGGAGAATACTTCTTTAGGTGTCTTGTTCTTGAGTAATCTATGTGGAGTATGGTTCTATACATACACAGTTGTTCTAGTAGCTTCTTCCCATAGATGCATAGGAAGATCTTGATCATGAACCATTGGCCTTGAAGCTTCCATAATCGTTCTATTATTCCTTTCTGTGACCCCATTATGTTGTGGATTATATGGAGTGGTTATCTCCCTCTATATCCCTGAATATTTGAATAATTATTTGAATTCAGTTGATGTGAATTCTCCACCATTGTCTCATCGAAAGGTCTTGATTTTATTTTCTGTATGATTCTCGATCAATGCTTTGAACTCTTTGAACTTGCTGAATACTTCATCCTTGTTTTTCATGAAGTATATCCATGTCTTCCTAGAAAAATCATCAATGAAATAAACATAGTATACATACCCACTTAATGATCTGGATGACATCGGACCGCATACATCGGAGTGAATGATTTCCAAGATTCATTTTTCCTTGCTGTCGATACTTGGAAATGTATTCTTTGTGTTCTTTCCTTTTGCACATCCTTTGCAAACAACTTCATGTTTTTTCTGCATTTATAGGGAAGTCTTTCAACAACTTTTCTTGCGAAAGGTAGTGCCCTATAGTGCTCATGTGCAAGCCTTCTATGCCAAAGTTCATTTGGCTCTACCGATTGTTATAGAAGATTTCACCACACTAGGTGAATCACACATTGTATGGCCTTCCCTTGTCCCGCTGCAGACTCATTAGCCCCTTTGGACCACTTTATATCTTTTGATGTTACCTTGATCATCCCCAAAAACATTATAATATTGATATACGCGGCTTTTTCCCCGATAACCGTGTACATACGCGGGTATTCCCTCGATAGTCGCGTACATCGGGATGTGTGCATAGTCCAAAAAATTTTGGAGTTTTCCTTGACTTGGATCCGACTCATATGACTCCTGGCCTTCCATATGCCTTGAGATCACACAGATTCGACCTTTCAATATCCCTTTGAAAAGATATATAAGGAACCCCTTGGTACATTGAAAGCATAAGAGAAAATTGAGAGCATCGAAATTATAGTCCATTGTTGCCAGAACTTTATGCTTGAGTCTGCATCCCTTTGTCCCTTGGAGCACTGTTGTGTTCTTCCCAAGATTTCCCTTTGTTAGTAAGCTTGCTATCGAAGTGATGGAGGATTGAGGTGGTGGAGGCCCAAGTGGGGGATTCAGTTTCTCCGATTCGCAGACGTGCCGTCAGAGGTTGTCACTTGTAATCTCTGACTCTTATTAATAGAAATATCTTTTCCTGTCCAGTAATGTGTATTTGAATGAATATTGTTTCCATTGGAATATGTCAAATGCTTTCACATTATTGATTGTATATGCTAGAATATATCTAACACCATGAAATATAGTATGCTTGTATTGTTTACTTGTTGTTGAGGACGTGCTATAACAATTCAAGCTGAAGATTGGAAAGCTCAACGGGGATCTACTACAACCGTCCGGAATAAGGTACGAGGTTCGATCCTTTAGTGTTAGATTGTTTATTTCTATTGCATATTGGGAAATATTGATTTCTGGATTCTAGCTGTCTGTTGTGGTACCCCAAGCCATAGGAATTTCTCTCCGTAACAGAATTGGCGACTCCGCTGGGGAAGTCCCTTGTTTTTATTTGGGGGTTTACGGGCACAATGGGCTTGATATTATTGACTTGCTCTCTGTTTCTCTTTGTTTCTGGGTTGCATTTTATTGTATGTTCATCCATTGATACTCCCCTTTATTTGTTTAACCCTTGGCCTGCTTTTTACCACTGCCTTCTCTTTCCACGCGTGTTTTTGGGCAAAAGTCGCGTACATATGCGGATTTTTGGCCAAAAGTTGCGTAAACACGTAGATTTTACACTAAAATCCTTTTTTCCATGCGGGTTTTTGGCCAAAATTCGCGTATATGGGCCTTCCCATGTGGGTTTTTGGCCAAAAGTCACGTATATGTGCTTTTCCATGCGGGTTTTTGGCCTAAAGTCGCGTACATACGCGGGTGTTCTTTATACAGTCGCGTACATCCTCCCTTTTGGTGAGTTTGATGTTGGGGGAAGTTGCTGGGTGGGTTGTGAGTGTGGTTGGGTCTTCCTTGGGTCTGATGTTGTCTATTGGATGCTTCTTTTGTGACCAGAGACCACTCTTTCATTGATTTTTCTTTGAAAGTAGTTTTAGTCATTTATCCTTTTTGTTTTTCCATTAGTGCATTACTCTTTTTGTCTTGGTGTCTTGCTGGGCTTGTCTTTTATACTTGCTGCAGAGACTGAGAGTTTTAGATGACTTTTATTGCATTTTTCATTCTTTTATATTGAAAAATACAAAGTAGTTGCACTCTTAGTTGCATCTTAGATATGGATTTGAGGAGGTACTTGCATTGGATTGCTTGGATGAGAGTTGTGTTTAGGCTTTCATATAGGAAGGATTGCATTGACATTGAAGGAATATATATTTATGCATCTCATGTAGTGGCATACCCTATTTTTCATTTGACAAAGATTGCACTTAGCATTGTTTGTTATGGTGTGCATATTTATTTCACTGCTGAGTCATAATGTCATTAGTTGCACGGCCATTTCCCTTTGAGTAATTACAGCCAACTAAAATCAACGCTAATTAAAATGAATTACACTCTTTTCTTTTATAGGGTGCACCAACAAGCTTAGGTTTTAGGATCTTGGAATAGTTCATTGTAAGTCAATTCTCCAAGATCACTAAACAACAACATGTATGTGTCTGTCCAGGTGAGATAGTGAAATCCTTGATATAATTAGTGTTTCTCAGGACGCTTCTCTTACACGGGAGTTAAGCACGAGGCAGTGTGAGCGGTTATTGATTGGGATGACCCCTAGTCATAACTGAGTAGCACCGGGGATATTGCCAGGATTGTATTCGTATCTGGGGGCTCTTTCTAGAGTTTCGGGCTTTGCTACCCTGCCCATACGGTCAATCCCGCCTGCGACTGTCCGCCTGAGCATTGATTATATTGAGGTGACCTTAGTTGCCTTACCTAGGTTATCGAGGGGGTACTTGTAGAGGTTATTCTACAGGTATCCTGGCCAGGTAGAGGTCGGATAGCACAGTCGCTTTATGCGTTGGAGCTGAGGGCCACTATAATTGGTTACGTACCTCCGCTTGTAGTGTATGGGAGTTTCGAGCCTCTCCTAGGCGAGACATACCTGCTGCATTCGGGAGCTCACATATCCTCCCCTTGGTTTGCTTGTATTTTGGCTGTAGATTTTCTTAGGAGTGTGCTCTTTGTGCGCTAGTTGGCCTTTGGGATCGTGGTTACTTGAGTATATTTATGCTCTCTTGAGTTTGGGGTCCTTTTATTTTTGGCATGCCTGGTATCTTATCACCCGTCCTTGGTCCTAGTACAAACCCTGGTGTTAGACTTGGGGGCATCACAACCCCTTATCATGTTCATGGAGTTGGGAGTGGTCACATTCCTCCCTCTACTCCATTCGTGGAGGATTTTTATTCCTTTCGCTCGGTCTTTACACTAGTGGTCACCCTCATGGGGGTGGTAGTGGATGCGTGAATGTTGGGTCTACACCTTACTTTCCTTTTTATGTCCCATCGTTCACCGCATTATTTCCTTTGGATGCTGTTGTCATGATCATTCCTCCCTATATCCTATGGTTTGGATTCTTTATTGACTATTTAGTGTTTGTGGACTTATATGGTTGTCATGTAGGGTCCAGTTTTTGTACACTCTCTCCGAGGTTTCGACCCGTTCATGCCTAGCACAGGTATTATGTCTAAACTGGCATATAGGTTAGGATTTCACATCCGCTTGCACTTATGCATTGCCTTATGACCATTCCATCTTGACCTTAGGTACAAACCCACTCTATTATGTCACGGAACCTTCTTGCTACTATAGAAGTGGCATGATACGAGTGGTAGAGCTTCACCGTACATGGGTACCCTAGTTAGCACCTTATTTGTATTTGGTGCCCATGCCGATGTTTCCTCCCTTTAGGGTGTGGGAGTCCGTTGTATAGTATTGCCATGACATTTAGCAAGAGCATCATGCTCCTCTTGATCTTATGCTGGCCATGTTCCCCCCGGGCTCCCCTTGTATCAAGTTGTGGATGCATTTTCATGAGCTTTTCCTGTCTTATTGAGCTTTATGCCAGCTCCCCTGACATTGCGTTTCAGCCTTATAGCCCGAGCTTGTCTCATGTCTAGCCATGCAGAGCCATTTCGTATATCCTTTGCAACTTGACTTACCCTTTTACCGGGAGGGGATCTTCCCCCGAGTGTTGATATCCTACACATGTTTCCTTGCATTGAGCATAGGTATGTTCCACTGCTTGGAACTAGTTTGTTTTCCCTGATGACACTCATCTCCTCCTAGTTTGTAACTATAAAGCTAGTTTATTCTTTTTTCAAGCTTTTCAAATAATTGAAAAAGACCAAAAAAAAATTAAAAAACCAAAAAGCCGGACGGGAAAAGATGTTATCTTTGGCAGTTGTCGAGTCGTGTCACCTTCGAACAGAGCACTGTATATCACATCCATTGGTTGGGTTATAGTTTGAATTTAGGAGCTGTACTCGTTATTTGAGTTTTATCTCCACCGACTGGTTATGCTTCCAGTCCCTATGGAGCCTCTATTGGTGCCTCCTGCGTCATAGAGATGTCCCAGTTTTTATATCGAGTCTATGCTGCCTTTATTCAGTCACCATACGCCATTATGCTCTTGTTCGAAGGAAGTTGAAACCTGAGTCGGCCATTCCTCAGTTATCTTGACTTTGCACGTCGGCCATTCCCGATACAGTTACTGGTTCATGCACCTT
>LPNX011228740.1:28944-49413 GCA_001517045.1 Pseudotsuga menziesii | reverse complement strand
GGCATCTGTTATAGCGGATTTCACCACACTAGGTGAATCACACATTGTATGGCCTTCCCTTGTCCCGCTACAGACTCATTAGCCCCTTTGGACCACTTTATATATTTTGATGTTACCTTGATCATCCCCAAAAACATTATAATATTGATATACGCGGCTTTTTCCCCGATAACCGTGTACATACGTGGGTATTCCCTCGATAGTCGCGTACAATGGGATGTGTGCATAGTCCAAAATATTTTGGAGTTTTCCTTGACTTGGATCCGACTCATATGACTCCTAGCCTTCCATATGCCTTGATATCGCACAGATTCAACCTTTCAATATCCCTTTGAAAAGCTATATAAGGAACCCCTTGGTACATTGAAAGCATAAGAGAAAATTGAGAGCATCGAAATTATAGTCCATTGTTGCCAGAACTTTATGCTTGAGTCTGCATCTCTTTGTCCCTTGGAGCACTGTTGTGTTCTTCCCAAGCTTTCCCTTTGTTAGTAAGCTTGCTATCGAAGTGATGGAGGATTGAGGTGGTGGAGGCCCAAGTGGGGGATTCAGTTTCTTCGATTCGCAGACGTGCCGTCAGAGGTTGTCACTTGTAATCTCTGATTCTTATTAATAGAAATATCTTTTCCTGTCCAGTAATGTGTATTTGAATGAATATTGTTTGCATTGGAATATGTCAAATGCTTTCACATTATTGATTGTATATGCTAGAATAGATCTAACACCATGAAATAGAGTATGCTTGTATTGTTTACTTGTTGTTGAGGACGTGCTATAACAATTCAAGCTGAAGATTGGAAAGCTCAACGGGGATCTACTACAACCGTCCGGAATAAGGTACGAGGTTCGATCCTTTAGTGTTATATTGTTTATTTCTATTGCATATTGGGAAAGATTGATTTCTGGAGTCTAGCTGTTTGTTGTTGTACCCCAAGCCATAGGAATTTCTCTCCATAACACCGATTCATGGACCAAAGCTTGTTCTGGTTGGCCCTTCAATTTGTATAGTCCTCCTTCTTGTTCTCCAATTACAACTGCATCATCTATATCCTTTCCTTTTGGCCACATGAGGACTTGTCCATCTATAAATGCAATCCTCGTTCCTCTTGTATCCAATGTTGATATGGAGAGGAGATTCTTCTTTAGTCCTAGTATAAACAAGAAATCCTTCATCTTCATAGACTTTCCATAGTCTATCTTGTATGAGGATTCACCACTACCTTTTATGGGATATTGGTAGTCATCCCCAAGTTTTACCTTGTGGGGTGAGTCATGTTCAGATAGTTTCACAAAATATTCCTTGAATATCGTCATGTGTTTGGAAGCCCCACTGTCAATAAGCCAATCTTTGCTTCCATGTGTGGCACTTCCCATGAGTGATAAGATCAGAATATATTCTTTATCACTTAAAGAGTCTTCACTTTCTTGTTTGAATCTCTTCCTCGGAGGATCATCATCTTATGCAGTGTGAGAATGATGTCTTCTTTTTTATTTCTTATTCTTTTTCATAGGACAATTTCTAGCAAAGTGTCCTCTCTCATCACATGTATAGCATCTGAGTTTGGATAGATCCTTTCTTGGTCTTCCAGAGTTATATTTCTGGTGAGAATGCTTACCTTGGTGATCATGATTGTCCCTTCTACTTTTCTTGGAGTCTACTATGAGATCTTGATCTTCATTTCCCATCTTTTATTCTCGGGCTACTATTCGAGCTTCTTCTTATGATAATTCTTCCCACAGCCCACTAAACTTGATTAGCTTCTTTCTGGAACAAATTCCTTAGATGAAAGAATCCCATGACCTAGGGAGACCATTCAAGGTAGTCATTACAATTTTTGTATTCTCTATTTCTTCATTCATTGCTTCAAGTTGTTCCTTGATTTGAGAAACCCTTGTGAAGTATGACTGTATGGTCTCTTCATTCTGGATCTTTACATTATTTAACTGGTTCCTCAAGGTCATCTTTTGATTAATGTTCTTCTCTTCCAATAGATTGGTNGGTGTCTTTAGGGAGGACACCTGTGGTATGAGGTGATCCTTGATTGAATCAACAATAATCCTCTTAGCCATGACCAATTTATTTTTGTGTAAGGCCTTAGCGTCATCTCCCTCTAGATCCGGAACCTCTTCACTGATGTAAGAGTCCAACTCATTTTCTTCCACAACTACGGAGATCCTATACTTCCAGGCTTGGAATTTATCATCTCCCTCAATATTTTCATCAATATTGGTATGATAAGACATCTTAACTGAGAACCTAAAATGGAAATACAAAATATTTAAATCTTACCAATTAGAGAAGCTGAAAACTGGATCTGGAGCTGATCTTTTGCAGTGTTGGTTTTCTGGTTCCAGGGAATATACGGTTTCACTTTCCTGGAGTTCTACCCAACCAAAAACATTGATTTTTGTCTCTAAACTTCAATTTTGAGGAGTATAGAAATTCTGGCCCGGGCTCACTCAAAAATTCTCCTTTAGTAAAAATCCCTAATTTCCCGATGTAGTGGTAGGTCAAAAACTGAAAGTGCTCAGAATCAGATTCTGCTTCGACGGAAATATGTGCCCTTCAAAGGAGGTTCAACCTAGCCTCCTTTTTCTGATGGATTATGGAGAGAGACCAAAAAATTAAGAATCCCTAGCTTCTAAAGCTGCACAATGTCTTATTCTTAGGTTAGCTTTGATACCATGTTATATTTTTATCATTTAGATAGTATTATCTTAGGATCTTAACTGAGAGAATAACAAGCACATCAATCAATCACAACAGACAATGGACACAAATATTTTCCTTGGGGAAACCATAAAGGAGAAAACCCCGCAACTTCCTCATAGATAGAATAAGCACCAATGGTAGCAGTAAAACCCAAAGACAGTAAGATGATCTCCAACAGCTGTTCTCTCTCTTATCCCAGCTCCTTCTCTCTCATTTATGTGCTACAGCTAAGAGTGAGTGACTTTGTGATAAATAAAGAGGCTCACTCTCTATTTATACTAATTCCTGACTTGACAATAACTCACCAGGGCCGAATTATCTAGGATAGTCTAATAACCCTAGTTCCCCAAAACTGTGGGGCCTTTGACCCCTAATCAACTAGGATGGTTAAACTCCATGACTTTACATGACTTGTTTACATTATTGATTCTACTGATAGTAACATTGGGGACTAATCAAATACAATATACGAAATATACAAGTGAATACATTCTGAATTTACAAATACATGAACATGTATAGATAACCCTAATCCATAATAAAAGATTTTTATCTGTTAATACAAAATGATTCCAACCTGCAAGTGTGAAAAGTCGCAATGCAGGAAAGATAATCCTAGCTTACAACAGAATAATACAAAATATTTATTTGGAAATCAATCTACTTTAGAATGGTAAGACTAGTAAAATATGCAAGGAAAAAATCAAGAACCTCATATTTGCAAGATGAAGCTGTTTCAATGGCTAATAACCTGCACACTCAAATGCCTAGCATTAACAAATTCATAGGCAGATCTAACCTTTGTATAGATAACCAAATAATTTGAGAACTACCACGTTCCACCTGACCATGGCCCAAAACTGTTCCTAGTTTCAATCCATATCCCCTCGAGATGGTTCTAACATGCAAGTAGCTCAGAGCTCCTAAGGTAAGGATTCCCTAACTGGGATATCAGGTTCTGAATGAATTCTCCTTTGTCCTCTTAGGAAAAAAAAATTTCTCCAAGAAATCTCTTGACAATAATGAGGTAGAATCTGGAATCACCAAAAAGATGGAAGATCCCCAAGCCTCTCTTTGGCTTGGGTTTTTATAGGCTTAATTTTCAATCAAAGGGATAGTTCAATCAAGAATCCTTTGATTTCTTGATTTAACCCTTTTTATTTAATTTAGGCACTTTTAATATTTAACTTAGGAACTTTTAATTAGTTCCTATTTGGACTCTTATAACTATTGGTATTATTACTATGCTTACTCTTTATACATACCATCTATAAAATAAATACTTATATACACATATCATTTGTTGACATTTTGTCTTTAGGTATCATATAACATGATCTCTAAACTTAGGACACTTTCTTTATTAAGGCCTTCAGGTAGGTGGTCAGGTCTAGTAGGCTAGGAAACTCTAAACCACTTGCATGTTGGATTCCCTCATATAACATGGTAGTTATTCTATACAAGATGAGATACATAAATTCAAAATTTCAATTAATCACTTAAAAATAAGTCAGACGAGATCAATATTTTACTCGAGTCATTTTCACTCGACATAACTAATTCTCTTTAGTAACTCCTAGTGCTTATCCAAAGCCCATACTCAATGCTAAAAAACATAGAGTTACAAACTTAGTGCAATTCTAGAGCTCCTCGCTCAACACTAATGCTAGGATGTACTTGTAGGATACACATAGGGATACAATGGCTAAGGATCCGATGTTCCAGAGCTTATTCTCAACATCAACTTGGAAGGCTCCAGGGCTTATGCCCAACACTTCCAATTTTATCTTTTCATATGGTTCAGATATTCATTCTCAACACAAAGGTTTTCATAACTCATGTGTTCCAGAGCTTCTCACTCAACACAAATATAAACACTCATGTGCTCCAGAGCTTCTCACTCAACACAAAAATTAAATACCCATGTGCTCCAGAGCTCCTCGCTTAGCACAAAACATCTCATCAATCATGTGCTTCAAGGTCCACGCCCAACAAATAAATTCATACATAAAACATATGTAATTGGCTTACACCCAATATATCAAACAAATCATCATGTTCATATGCAGTGGAGTTTTAGGCCCATTATACCAAAATAAAATATCAAAGTAACAACATAATCAATGGGGATTATGCCCATAAGTGTTAGGTCAAAATTCAAGATATTACATCCCTCCCCGCTTAGAAAAAAACCATCCCTAGTGTTCTAGGGACTTAGAATGAGATCATGAAACAAGGCACGGTAAGCCTTTCTCATGGTGGCTTCATTCTCCCAAGTAGCCTCATCAGCCTCAAAGTGCTTCCATTCCACTTTCAACTCGACTATGGTGTGCTTCCTAAGCTGCACCTATATCTTGTCCAATATATGAAGGGATTCAAGGGAAAACTCCCTTTCAGGTTCCAGCTGTAATAAGGACCAATCAATCACATGTTTAGTATCATAAACATATTTCTTTAATAAAGATGCATGGAAAACAGTATGGACTCTTATGTAATCGGGTAACACTAGTTCATATGCCACTAGCCCTCTCTTGGCCAGTATCTCAAAGGGTCCATAAAATCTAGGTGCTAACTTACCACACCTTCCCAAGATCAACGAGTTTCATTTTGCTTTTACTTTCAAGTAAACATGGTATCCTATTTGATAATCTTTATCTTTTCTTTTCTTGTTTGCATAGCGTTTTTGGTGGTATTTTTATTCTTTAAGGTTTACCTAGACCTTGGTAACCAATTGTTCCAGTTCCTTTAACAAGTCGGGCCCTAACATGAGTCGATCCATCGGACTATCCCAAGTAACTAGTTTTCTAAACTTCCTTCCATAGAGTACCTTAAAGGGACTAATCTTGGAGGAATTCTGGTATCCGTTGTTATATGCAAACTCTACAAGATGTAGGTAATATTCCCACTTGGTGGGGTTGTTCATGACATACATCCTAAGAATGTCCTCCACAATCTGGTTTATCCATTCTATCTGCTCGTTTGTCTATGGGTGATAAGTAGTACTAAAGTTCAATTGTGTCTCTAATCCAAAGAATAAGGATCTCCAAAAGTTCCCAATAAACTTAGTATCTCGATCCGAGATGATTGCCTTGGGTATCCCTGCAATCTAAATATCTCCTTCAAGAAGATATCAACAATGTGTACTTCCTTGTAGGTCGAATTCACTGGAATGAAGTGTGTTGCTTTTGACAGTTTGTCAACTACTACAAAGATAGAATAATTTTTTTTCTTACTCTTAGGTATACGCATGATAAAATTCATACTAATGGCCTTCCACTTCCATTCTGGAATGGGTAATTACTGGTGCAACCCTGAAGGATGCTGGTTCTCAGCTTTGACCAGATGACATTCTTGACAGTTCGTGATAAACAATGCTATGTCGGCCAGAAAAAGTGCATCTTAACTACGGATATCATCTTTTGATATCCCGGATTTCCTGAGTAGGGTGTCCGATGAAATTCTGTGAGAATACTGGATCGAATGTACCCTCCTTCTGGAATGTCCAATCTCTCTTTGGACCATAGTAGTCCTGTTTCGTCTACCTTGTACTATTTTTGTTTTTGAAACAACCTATCCTCATGAACCTTCTTGAGGATTTCAACATAGAAAGGGTCAAATCTTTTTGTCATTCTAATCCTCCCATGTAAATTTGAATTGGTTTGACTCAAATTTACCTCATATATCATATGAGTTCATGAGATCAAAGCATCAACAATATTGTTCTCTTTTCCCTTTATATGATTTAGTTCGAAATGGTACTCGCTGAGGAAAGCCGACCATCTGGCTTGCCTGGCATTTAGATCCGGTTGCTCAAGTAAATATTTCAGACTCATATTGTCTGTATTCAAAAGGAATTTCCTTCCCATCAGGTAGTGTCTTCACATCTTCAAGGCATACACAATGGCCGCTTACTCAGGATCATGGGTGGGGTATTTCTCCTCATGCTCTTTTAACTTTCACGATTCATAACAGATCGTGTAATCATTCTACAAGAGGACTCCTTCAAGCCCTTCCTTGCTTGCATCCGTGCCAAAAATTAAATCCCCATCGAGATTCACATTTCATAGTATCAGTGCGGTCGTCAAAATTTGTTTCAAATTTTGAAAAATTCCCTTGCACTTGGTCTTCCATAAGAAATTATTTTCCTTCTTTTGCAAAGTGGTCATGAGACAAGCTATCCTAAAGAAGTTCTCAATGAAATTCCAGAAATAACTGGCTAATACCAAAACAGACCTAATGTCGGTGACACTAGTAGGGGTAGGCCAATATTCTATGGCTTTAATATGTTTAGGGTCCACAACTATCCCTATCTCATAGATGATGTGACCCAAGTACTATATTTGTGGTTTGTAAAAATCACATTTACTAAACTTTGCATAGAGTTGGTGTTCTTGTAAAACCTCTGGCACTATGCATAGGTGTTCCTCGTGTTCCTATTTACTCTTAGAGTAAACTAGGATGTCATCTATAAATACCAAAACAAATTTATCCAAGTACTTACTGAATATACTGTTCATCATACACATAAAGTTTTTAAGTGCATTGGTCAACCTGAATGACATTACTACATTACTATGAAAGGTGGTTTTGTGAATATCCTTGTCGCAAATCCATACTTGATGGTACCCAGATTGCAAGTCAATCTTCGAAAAGATCTTGGCTCCTCCTACTTGATCGAAAAATTCATTGATCCTAGGGGGTGGGTATCAGTTCTTCATAGTCATCTTGTTAATTTGATGATAATCAATGCACATATCCATCATACCATCCTTCTTATTTAAGAAAAGTATCAGTGATCCCCAAGGGGACACACTCGGTTGGATATTTCCTTTCTCAATCTACTCCTCCAACTGCAGTTTGAGTTCCACCAACTCTGGTGCACTCATGCAGTAAGGGGCTTTTTAAGTAGAAACTGATCCTGGTGTCAGTTCTATGGAAAATTCTAAGTCTCGTTTTGGTGGTAATCCTGGAATTTCTTTAAGAAATACGCCCTTGAAGTCTACAAGAACTGGAAATTCCTCAATGTGTTGTTCTTTTTCAACTTGTATGTCTTGGGTGTTCATTGAAAACAACTTGAAACCTTTCCTAATGCACTTCTTTGCTTGTAAAGTAGATATATGCCTTACAGAAACTTTCTTAAGTATGCCTTGAATCTTCACTTGATTCCCTTGGTTATCTGTACACAAGATTGAATTGTGTAAGCAATCGAGCATGACATGGTGTTGTTCCAACCGGTCCATGCCGATAAGCATATTATACGTTCCTAAGGGTAGGATGTTCAGTTTTAGTTTAGTAGGAGAACCATTCAGTTTTACCTCACAATCTTTAACTATTTCAGAAACTTTTTGTTTCATACATGTGGCTAATCACACCAGCCAAGGTTTGCCATGTTTAACTTTGCCTAGTTTGCATACATCAACAATTTTAGAAGATACATCGCTCCAACAAGCACCAAGGTCAATCAATATTGAAATAGAAGTGTTTAAGATCTTAACTTCTATTTCAACCATGGTAGCATGATGGTTTGCATGTCAACCATCCAAAGCTGCATAAATCCGTAATGTTCCGGCTATGTCTTCTGCCGTTGGTTCTTCTTGTAAGTTGTGCAAGACCCCATTGGTATTGTTCTTACAATCTCAGGCATAATTAGGCCATTGGAATTTCTAGTGTTTGATTTGCAGTGGGGCAACATTGTCTCTCCCATTTGTTATGGTCTTGTTAGGATTTGGAGCTGGTACATATGGATTTGTACCCATTTTGTTGAAGTTCTTGTTGGATAGAAAATTGTTGTTCTGTTTTCTGTAAGGTGGTGGGTTAAAACCTGGGTTGCAATTGTATGAGAAGGTCCTAAACCTGTCTCATCTTCTGTTGATGTTTTCTTTCCTCGGCTGTCCATGCTCATTGCAAAGCCTAGCTTTGTGTAAGGTGGTGTCAAATTTTTTAGGCACGTCAAATTCAATCCTTTCCCGAAAGTTGGGAGGAAGACATCCTAAAAATTGTCGTATTTTTACTTTCTAATCCTTGATGTATGGCACATAATGTAACAGATCCAAAAATATGTTAATAAAAGTATCCTTCATATTTATTGGTATGCTTCAAGTCTCTCCACCATCTAACTACTTTTCCATTTAATTTATAGATGGCTAGATGAGCCTTCATTTCGCTAGAGTAGTTATGAACACAGAAATATTTTCTCATACCTAAAATCCATTCCTTAGCTTTATCCCCTATGTTCATCTCTCCTTCATAGGTTGGGGATTTTATTTTTCTGAACTCCCCCTTGAGATTGTCATAATTTCTCTGTTTCTTTCTACAAGGAGAAAGAGAGTCATCACTAGAAGGACTGTGATAATCTCCTTCTGGAGGTTCAAGGGTATGTTCTTATTTTCCTTCTTCTCTAAGGATGGCCTGTTTATGGTAAAATTATTTCTTGAATATGTTTGTGGATTGAGTGGGTTTTCCCTGCGGGGTTCCTCCTGTCATGTTTTGCAGCAATGCTTCATTAATTGCTTATTGTTCCTTTCTTTCATTAAGATTATCATCTTTGAAACTCTGTAAGTTTGCTTGGAGACTTTGTATGGTTTTCAATATATCAGAATTTAGTTCCACTACCAGTTCTTCTTCCCAGGTTGGGGTATTCAACTTTCCTTGTCAACTGTTGTGCTCTTCAGTGTTCATGATATGAACTATTCTTTTAAAATCCTGCAATTGCAAATTTTTAATAACAGGAAAAAATTATGTTAGTTAACAAAATTTAAAAACAAGGCTTTATTTTCTTGCAATGAATGTTTGGTACACTAATTTGGTCTCTTAGTGTTGAAATTGGGCTCTAATACCACTTGTAATGTCCCCAAAATTTGAATAAAAATAAAAAATTATTAGGCTAGTCAATTACTACATGAACTGGACATTATCTTCACTTATGCAGAATGTGTCGTACTTAGTTTACTGAACTGAATTGTCGTAAGTTGTTCTTACTTCCTTTTGGATGTTTTTTCGATGTGGTTCTTAGTATATTTCTATATTGTTGTTATGTTACATTGAATCTGAGTTAGATGGTTATGCTATTTACTTAATGATTCTTATCATGTATTTACATGTATGTGTTTACTGTTATTTGCTTACTTATTGATTATAATGTTTGGTTACTGTTTTATGAATAAAACTAACTTAACTTGTATTGTGAAGAAGTGGAGAGGTGAGACTTGTTTCCCTTGTAAAAACACCTGGAAAGGTAATTAGTTTTACTTGTCACTGCAGGGTTTACTTAGTTCTTTATTGAACTAATGCATTTCTTTCTTGGTTTGGTGTAGGTGCTCTTGATGACGAAAAGCTGACTAAAATAGGGAACAAAGACATATTTCTCTATGCTTAACTACCTCACAGCTTGGATGACAAACAAACCTACTGTCCTATATTAGTGACTATTATTACAGTCATTGGCATTGTTGTTTGTGCAAGGTTGGGTTTAATTATGCTTATCTTTGTACTAGTTACCATTATTTCTTAAGGTCTTACGACCTTGACTTAATTAAACATGTACTAAACTTTGATATCATTTCTTTGTGATTTGTATAAGGCTCACCATACTAAATTGTAACCCTATGTTAATTAAGGTCCTTATGTATAATATGGAAGGAATTTTGTAAGCCATTCATGGCATATTACATATGCCATGAATTATGGCTTTATCCTAAGTCTTTGATACCATCGTTGGGGTTTAAGGAATGCATGGTTTTAATTTGTCACTATGAATTTTGGTATGGCATAAACTGTAGGCTTTGGGTTTTGATTTTATGTAATGGAGGATAGGGTGGTGAATTTAATGCACCTTGGGAAATAGGGGTCTCAATCCCTAAGCTTGGACCATCGTGAAGGTATGGGTCATTTGCAATTTTGCTGTGTGATCTCTGTTCGACCCTCTGGTCTGCACAATGGCATGAATTTTGGGGCTTGGTTGTTCTTGTAAGGTATGTCTGTCATTCTTGTTTTACAACATTTGTTTAGATGTTTCAGTTTTGGTGTTCAGCATACTTATCATCTTCGTTTTGGTTTGTTACAGGTTGAAATGTCCTTACACCGTGGATCATGGGTCTTCCAAGTGACCAATGCATTACCCTTCACGAGTAAGTCCTGTTGTAAACAAGTTAAAACTTGTTTCCTTTTGTGTGAGGGAGTTGGGATAGAGCGTGAAGCTCATCATTCGATGAATTCTTGGTTTTTGTTTGAATGGTTGCGACTGGAAGTGTTCTGTCTGTAATTTATTGTAAAGAATTCAGGGATGTGATTATAGTTTGAGGTTTTGTGTTGGGTTGGCACCTTCAGGCCGAAATTGGTGTGGTTCAACTCTGTAAATGAATATTTTGGTTTGGTTGTTGTTATTATTACATACTTGTGCATTTTTTTATTGATGTTGGGTTTTGGTAATGGTGACAGCACCATTGCTTGCAATGATGCAATTGCTTGGAATTACGACTGTGTATTTTCGTATATATTTTGTATTGGTTAAATGGTAATGCATTCACTGCTATGAATGCATCATGGTTACGATTCTTAAATGTCAATGCTTTGGTTCTATGTTAAACTTGTATTCGTTCTTTATTTGTATATTTTAACAGTGTTGCTTGGCTTTTGGAGCCACTCCATCACTGGCAATGGCACTCTTTCCATGTAACGTAGAAACTATGTTGATTATGGTTATTCATAGTGTTTACTTGGAAATGGTCCTAACTATTGAGGTTTAAATTTATGAATTAGATTTTGTTGCTATGGCTTAGCGTTGACATGGGTTTAATGGACTTATGGTAAGGGTTTACTGTTTGTATATAATGGAATTTTTGTGTTGTACACGATCATGAGCCATGAAATGGATACAACGTAGAAATAATATCTTGGGGTTTTATTACTGTATGGAGTTATGTTATTATGTTCTACAACCAGTATATTTGATTTGGTAAATGATATGGGAAACATTGACAGGGCAACTATTTCATTCTGTATTTAACATTTATGGTATTTGATTTTGATAGTATAGACTACGTGGATTATATTAATAAATTAATACAGCATTTGAACGCTACTAACGAATCCTATAGGATTCAACGTTAGCCATGCCTCGTGGGTTGGAAATCGTGAGCTTCACAAGATCTGATCCTAGGCCACGATGGTTAAAAATAATGTGTATGTGAAATATCTTGGGTTTGGCAAGATTGCCCATAAGATTTTATCTTGTGGCCCTTTTCTTATACGATATATTTTAATGAGTTATGCGATTAGTTGACTTATTTTGTGGAAAGCTCTCTTATGAAAAATGATTTGGAAAATTGTACTTTATGTTTATGTTTGTGAAATATTTCATATTTAAACTAGGGTTTATTCTTTATGAGGATTGTAGAAGTATTAGCATGGTTCTGTTTTAATTTTATTATGCCTTCATACCATTACAGGTATCGATAGCATTTAGCTTGGCATACGTGGTTTGTTATTTTGGTTATAAAGTGGAAACACTTTGTTTATAGTTCTTTTTATAATATTTTTACTTGGAGATTAGATTTAATATTATAGATAATAGTTGAGCTTATTTGTAATTAATATTATGGATAATGGTTTGGGTTTATTTCTCTTTAACATAATCCTGCTGGAAATATGAAATCTGCCAGCAGAGATAATATATATAGGTTCTATTTTGATTAGTTCTAGGTCTTGGAAATAGATTTAAAGATAGGAAATAAAATGCAGAAACGAATTTAGAAAAAAAACAAAACCCTTAGATATTTAGACAAGAAATAATTTGTAGAGATGAACTAGAAAGCAAAACCTGTCGTAGATAGCACTAATGGTGCTTATCTCATTATGAATCAAATATATTAAGAAAACTTGGTTAAAAGGAAATAAAGATAACGTAACTTTGATGAATAAATTCATATTATAATAAACCATGAGTTTAAGAAACAAAAAACCTGTTATAGATAACCCTAATCCTTAGTAAAATATGTATATCTGTTAGTACACAATGAGTCCAACCTGCAAGTATGAAAAGTAGCAATGCAGGAAAGATAATCCTAGCTTATAGAAGACTAATACTAAATATTTATTCAAAAATCAATCTACTTCAGAATAGTAAGACTAGTACAATATGCAAGGGAAAAATCAAGAACCTCATACCTACAAGATGAAGTTGTTTCAATGGTTGAAAACCTACACACTCAAATACCCAGCATTAACAAATTCCTAGGCATATTTGACCTCTGTATAGAAAACTGATTCACTTGGGAAGTACCATGTTCCACCCAAACATGACCCAGAACCGTTCCTGGTTTCAATATGGATCCCCCCGAGATGGTTCCAACATGCAAGTAGCTTAGAGCTCCTAAGGTAAGGCTTCCCTAACTGGGATATCATGTTCAGAATCAATTCTCCTTTTTCCTCTTAGGGAAAAAATGTTCTCCAAGAACGCTTTTAAGAATAATCAAGTAGAATATGGAATCACCAAAAATATGGAAGATCCCAAAGCCTCTCTTTGACTTGGGATTTTATAGGCATATTTTTCAGTCAAAGGGCCAGTTAAATCAAGAATCCTTTGATTTCTTGATTTAACCCTTTTTATTTAATTTAGGCACTTTTAGTATTTAACTTAGGAAATTTTAACTAGTTTCTATTTGGACTCTTGTAGGTATATTTAATATTTAATTATCTTTAAGTAATAATAATAATAGATGGAGCCTTTCTTTATTTCTTATAGTTATTAGTATTATTACTATGCTTACTCTTTATACATACCATGTATAAAATATATACTTATATATACATATCATTTGTTAAAATTTTGTCTTTAGGTATCATATAACATGATCCCTAAACTTATGACACTTTCTTTATTAAGCCCTTCAGGTAGGTGGTTAGGTCTACTAGGCTAGGAAACTCTAAGCCGCTTGCATGTTTGATTCCCTCGTATAACATGGTAGTTCTTCAGTACTTGATGAGATACAAAAATTCAAAATTTCATTTAATCACTTAAAAATAAGTCGGATGAGATCAATACTATACTTGATTCGTTTTCACTCGACATACCTAATTCTTTTTTAGTAACTCCTAGCGCTTATCCAGATCCCATACTCAACACTAAAAAATAGGTGGTTAGTGCAATTCCAGAGCTCCTCGCTCAACACTAATGCTAGGATGTACTTGTAGGATACACCTAGGCATACAATGGCCAAGGATATGATGTTCCACAACTTATGCTCAACATCAACTTGGAAGGCTCGAGGGCTTTTGCCCAACACTTCCAATTTTATCTTTTCATGTGCTTTGGAGCTTCATGGTCAACACAAGGTTTTCATAACTCATGTGTTCCAGATCTTCTCGCTCAACACAAATATAAACACTCATGTTCTCCAGAGCTTCTCGCTCAACACAAACATTAAATACCTATTTATTCTAGAGCTCCTCGCTCAACAAAAAAATCTCATAAATCATGTGCTTTAAGGTCCATGCCCAACACATAAATAAAAAATAAAACATATGCAATTGGATTACACCCAATGTATCAAAAAAATCATCATGTTCATATGCAGTGGGGTTTTAGGTCCATTATACCAAAATAAAATATCAATGTAACATCATAATCAATGGGCCTTATGCCCAAAAGTGTTAAGTCAAAATTCAGGATGTTACACCTGCCCATGGAGGCTATGCCAAAAAACACTTGAAGGAGTCAACAGATTCAGAAATCACCGCTCGGTTTGGTTTTTGGACCCTGGCCTTGAATTGGCCCAGGCATCCCTAAATGGATTTTGTAGGCCTACTGTAACTCACCATAGAACGTTTACTCGGGATTTGATCAATGAACCATCGGTTACGTTGGGATCGTGGAACAAGATTATGGCCAGGGTGGCCTCCTCCCTGACTTTAGATAGCCCAAGCATGCCTCCAGGACAAATTTTGCAAACTAGGGTTTCGCCCGAGTGGGGTCCATGCAACCCTGGAAATGGTGCACCGACCGTGCAAAACCCTGTTCCAGGTGGCTAGGGGTGTCCTTCCCATGGCAGCTATGCCCAAACACATCTATAGGAGTTGACAGATTTAGAAATCACTTCCTAGTTTGGTTTTTGGACCCCAGCCTTGAATTGGCCCAGGCATCCCTGAATAGCTTTTGCAGGCCTACTGTAACTTGCCATAGAACATTAACCGAGGCTCTAATCGATGAACTATCAATTTCATTGGGATCGTGGCATGGAATAATGGCCAGGGTGGCCTCCTCCCTGACTTTGCATGGATCGAGCATGCCTTTAGGCCATATTATGCAAACTAGGGTTTCTCCCTAGTGGGGTCCATGCAACCTTGGTAACGATGCACCGACCCTGACTATGCCTCATTATGCATGTGAACTACATTGTGCAAGTTGAAGGAGGAGTGGTTACAATATCTAAATATTCATCTCATATAAGTTGTCGAACATTTAGGGTAGGAGTGGTTGAACTTTACACTAGTGTGGTAGTGTAAGAAGAGTGTAAGCGCAATTACCCAATCTCATTCAATATAGCCATCTAGATCCCCTTTATTTTTATTTGTCTCCTTCAATCTCTCGTGCTCTGAATGAGGCAAGAAGTAATGTACCTTGGTTGAGTTCGTGTTTTACATTATTTGTAGATGGATGTTCGTGCCAACATTTAAGTTTGTGAAGTGATAGACCACAAAACCTGGTCTGTAATACAGGAATACATGCCCATTAGTTCTTCTTGATTTCCCGTCTAGTGTAAGTGTTAGAATATAATCTGTCGGGATTATATTATGTAAATAAATAAATAAATAGTTATGTAGGAAGCTGAACAGTTACATAGGAAGGTGAAGCTCAACCACCGCTTGTAATGTCTAAATGAATGCATTAGCAATGGAATAAGATCGAATCAGGAGTTATACCTAACAAGTGGTATCAGGGCATTGCCATAACTCTTGTCTGTTTCCAGTCTGCTCATTCATCTGCCCTTTCCTCATTCTACAGATTGCATGCATTGGTGCATGCGCTGGCTTACTTGTCTGTCCATTGCCAGAATGCTGGTTCGTTCTCCCAAGCAAACCGATACCATTTCATAACAATTTGTCCATTCAATTATATGCATTTCCACACACTCTCACAATCTGTGAACTCTTGCTTTTGGATTAAAATCGTGAGGGTCTCAATTTCTTGAGCTATGTAAATGATGGTGTAGATGTACGCACGAATATGGATAGGCTGGTCTCAATTTCTTTCTGTCCCTCTCACGAACCCTAATTTCTGCGTTAATTTGCTGAAGACCAGCGTGAAGACCAGCGTTGGAGGGGTCATGGAGGATACCTTCGTTGAAGACCTACGTGGAAAGACTTCATTGTGAAGACCTGCGTGTAGACTGTGTTGTGAAGACCTGCGTGGAAAGACTGCATTGTGAAGACCTGCGTGTAGACTCTGCTTGAGCTCGTTGAACTGTGATCTATTGAAGTTGAGCTGTGAGCTGTGAGCTATTGTAGTTGAGCTGTGATCTATTGTTCCTACGTTGTTGTTTATGTTGCAATGGCTTTGTAGATGATAAGAACACAAAAACCCTAAATTTACCCTAATTTTGTGTATTGGAGATGTGAGTTTATATCTGCGTTGAGGTGTGGGCAGTTTGGCACTAAAAGACCTTTGATTTCTTGTTGCTTGGTCTTCATTCTTCAGCTACATGTTGTCATTACTTGTCCATGACATAGAAGATCCCATAAAGTTTCATACTACGTTGTTATTATTCCATGCCATGAAAGATCATATTGAAAAGAGGTTCAGACTGTGTAAAATTTAAATTTTCTTGCTGATTGCATGTTGTAAAATTTAAATTTAAATTTTACATTGAAGACTGCTGGCTGCGTTGGAGAGAGTCTGGTGATTATTTTAAAGACTGCGTGTTGAAATGAAGATCGTGCTGAAGTGAAGGCTGTGTTCTACCTGAAGGCTGCGTTGGAGGAATAAATACCTATCAGTGAAGGCTGTGTTCTACCTGAAGGCTGCGTTGGAGGAATAAATACCTGAAGGCTGCATTGGTGAATAAATATTATGGTTTTATTTTATTGATTGATATAAAATTGAAGACTGACTGGTAGATTGAAGAATATATATATGCTGACTGATATATATATGCTGAATGGTATATATGCATTGAGTATATGCTGTGATCTATGTTGTGATCAGTGGTGATAATATTTATGCTGAAGACTATTGGAGCTGTAACTGTTTGGACCATTACTAAGACTGCCCATCTTATTGACAGCATATGTTCTGTGTCATTGTATCATTTTTAAAACTTGAAGTTGAAATATTAAGATTGTAACTCACCTTGGCAGAGACTGTAGACCTGCAAGGTTATTATTTTCCTATTTCTCTTTGTCATTACTGTAAATTACACTAACAATTGAAAAAAATGCAATCTATAGCATCTATAGTCGGTGCCACCCTCACTGGCAAATACACTTATTCAGAATGGTGGAGGAAGTTCAAATCTGCCTTCATCTACAATGACCTTTGGGACGGCATTTACGAAAGTACCACAATATAGACAGCAGCTGGAAAGACCATAACCATAGACCCTGAACCTCCAGAATCTGAGAAAGAGAAGGCCATTTGGAGAACAAAAGACAAGAAATCTTTAGCAGTAATCACTACCACAGTCAGTGAAGAGGTGAGCCAGCACATATTGCCTGCAAAATCATGTTTTGAAGCACTAAAAACATTAAAATAACTGTATGATTCACACTCTGAAATGGAAGTTATTCAACTAATACTAAAATTATTCAGTCTTGAAGTAAAATACAATGATCCTATGTTAGTTGCCTCTGAAATCAAAGCTATCATGCACAAGATTCAATCCTCTGGTATGAAACCAGATCTTCCTCTTGCAACATTTGTAAAATCTTTGTATCCTACTCACTCCAACTATCTTGAGTCATTGCAAGCTAGTGACAAGTTCAAATCACTAACATTTGACACCCTGGTAGAAAAGATAGCTGACAGAGAGAAAGCCTTTGGTAAGAAGACAAATGAGCCTACTAGAGAATCACTTTGCTTTTCTCAAAAAGCAAAGAACCACACCAAATACCAATCCAAAGATCATCCCAAAGGAGAAAGCAGCAAGAGAGGCAGAGGAAGAAGAAACTTTAGAGGCAGAGGGGGCAGAAATAACTTCACCAAAAGATCAGATTTGCAATGCAAGCGTTGTGGAAAGACTGGGCACACATCAGACCAGTGTTGGGCTTCATGGGACTCCATCAAAGACAAGCATAACTAGAAGAAAGATGACAATAAAAATCAAGATGCTAGTAAATCTTCTGATTCTGCTCATTGTATTGTTGCACATTGTAATCTTGGAATTAATTAAATAACTTCACTTTCATCTTACAAAGATTGTTGGCTTCTTGATACTGGTGCAACATCACACATGACATTTAGAAAAGATTGTTTTGAAGAAATTAATGAAACAATAGATGGCATAGTTTACTTTGCAGATAAGTCAAGTATTAAACCAAAGGGAATGGGCACCATTCGACTCAAGATGCCTGGATTCCCTGATTTCTTGTTGAAGAACATTCTTTATCTTCCAGAGTTGCAAAGAAGCATGCTGTCCATGGTGGAAACTCGACAGCAAGGCCATTCGATCCACATGTTTGATGGAATCGTTGAAATAAGAAAGTCCTCTGACAACCAAGTCATCATGACTGGATACGAAGATGGAAAGTTGCTGAAGCTCAGGGTTCATCCACAAGATTTCAGAACTATGCCTACCTCTCTCATCATGGAGAAGGTAATATGTCATCTAGCTCATTGTGGCATGCAAGATTTGGTCATCTAAATTATAACAGTCTTCGTTTGTTGAGAAAGAATGGTGTATTTGGTTTTCCCACCATTCCCAAAGAGAAGAACAAATGTGATGCATGTATATTAGGGAAACATAGTAAGCTGCCATTCCATGAATCTAATTTCAGAGCAAGTAGGAAATTAGAATTAGTACATTCTGATTTATGTGGCCCAATGCCAACACCTTCAGCAAATGGGAATAAGTATTTTATGACATTTGTTGATGACTACTCAAGAATGTGTTGGATTTACTGTTTAAAAACAAAATCATAAGCATTTCAAACATTTAAAGACTTTCATGCATTGATAGAAAAACAAGCACAATCAAAAATTGGTACACTTCGTACTGATAATGGGAAAGAATACACTTCAAATGCTTTTGAAAATTATCTTCGCCAACATGGAATTGCACATCAGACTACAGTTCCCTACAATCCTCAACAAAACGGTGTAGCAGAAAGAATGAATAGAACCATAATGAATATGGTTCGCTCAATGATGTTTTTCAAGAATGTAAAACTAATGTTTTGGGGTGATGCAGTAAAATGTGCAGCATATTTGAGAAATAGAAGTCCCTCAAATGCTCTTGATAACAAGACTCCACATGAAATGTGGTTTGGTCATCTCCCTTCAGTCAGGCATCTCATAGTTTTTGGTTCCACCTGTTATGCCTTGATTCTAAAGGAGCAAAGAAACAAGCTTGGTGCTCGAAGCAGAAAATGCATTTTCCTGGGGTACGAAGAATACTCCAAGGCATACCGTCTATATGATGAGGTAAATAAGAAATTTGTTATTTCTAGAGATGTCATTTTTCTTGAAACTAATAAAAATGACCAGTCCATTGAGAGACAGCTTGATCATTTGGAAAGTTATCCTCATCCAAAGACATATTCTGAAAATGAATATGAAATTCCAAACCTTGAAGGGGGGATTCCTATTCTGGATCAACCTTTGGAATTTCCATATGAAGCACCAACTCCCCCGCATGAAGAAGTTCCTGCTACTTCACCTAATCAAGAGATTCAACTGGATGATGTGATTGAGAGAATTGAAAGACTCTCAATCAATGATGAAGCACCACCAGCTGATCAACCAGGACCATCACGGAAGATTCCTAAATGGGCCACAAAGACACTTGAAAGTGTCCATCCATGTGAAGTTGGAAAGATGGGAACGAGAAGTTTGAAAAGACATGAAGATGGAGGAGGAGCAGATAATTCAGGTGATGACATGGATGTATCATTTGATTGTGAATTTAATTTATCTGCTAACTTTGAACCAACTTCCTTTGAAGAAGATTCTACTCGAGTTGAGTGGAAAGAAGCTATGCAGAATGAGTATGATGCACTCATGAAGAATGGAACTTGGAAGCTCGTTGACCCTCCAGTTGGAACCAAACCAATTGGCTGCAAGTGGGTGTACAAAAACAAATATAGATCATATGTCTCACTTGACAAGCACAAAGCGAGGCTTGTAGCAAAAGGCTATGCACAGAAGGAAGGAATTGACTATGAAGAAACGTTTTCTCCTACAGCAAAATGGGCTACCATCTGTACCTTACTCTCTTTAGCTGCTCAGAAAGGGTGGAAAGTTCATCAAATGGATGTGAAGACTGCTTTCTTGAATGGAGACTTGAAAGAGAATGTCTTTATGTCTCAGCCATAAGGCTTTGTTGTGAAAGGAAAAGAACAAAATGTATGCAAGCTTGTCAAATCCTTGTATGGCCTAAAACAAGCGCCTCGCGCATGGTATGAAAATTTAACCGAGCATATTTTGAAGCTAAATTTCAAACATTTTGATATTGATGATGCAACACTGTTTATAAAGAAAGTTGGAAGACCTGTTGTGTATCTTGTGGTGTATGTAGATGATCTTTTGATGACAGGGAACAATAAGA
>LPNX011228740.1:7500-28816 GCA_001517045.1 Pseudotsuga menziesii | reverse complement strand
TAAGGAGACAGGAGTATCAACTTCTGGATACACTATGAGTCTTGGATCAGCAGCTGTCTCATGGAGATCACACAAACAGTCAGTTCCAGCAGATTCAACAACAGAAGTAGAATATGTGGCTACAGCTGAAGCAATGAAAGAAATTGTATGGCTCAAGAAGATACTTGAAGATTTGCAAGAAAAACAAGAAAATTCCACTCCATTATTGGTCGACAATACTTTTGCAATCAAGCTGGCTAAGAATCCTAGATTCCATGATCGAACCAACACATCAACACAAAGTATCATTTGATTCAACATCATGTAGAGGCCAAGACAGTCCATCTTTGACATTGTTCCACAAATGATCAAGTTGCGGACATCTTCACCAAAGCGCTTGGACGAGAAAAGTTTGAAAGATTCAGAAACATGCTCAGACTTACGAACACCCCTTCGGATTACGAGGGGGATTGTTAGAATATAATCCATCGGGATTATATTATGTAAATAAATAAATAAATAGTTATGTAGGAAGCTGAACAGTTACATAGGAAGGTGAAGCTCAACCACCGTCTGTAATGTATAAATGAATGCATTAGCAATGGAATAAGATCAAATCGGGATTTATACCTAACAGTAAGATATTCACCCTCAACCATCATCAATCCAATAGGAAATTCATTTCCTTCATCATCAATCAATGATTCGTTCAGGATTTTCTTACCTTGAATCCATTGTGCCAACCAATAATCCATGTGTTATGGAGAGAAATTCCTATGGCTTGGGGTACCACAACAGACAACTTGATTCTAGAAATCAATCCTTTCCAATATGCAAGAGAAATCAAATATCTAACACTAAAGGATCAAAACTCGTACCTTATTCCGGACAGTTGAAGTAGATCCCCATTGAGCTTTCCAACTCCAGCTTGAATTGATAGATTACTTCCTCAACAATCACTAAACAAGACAAGCATGCTATATATATTGGTGTTAGATCTACTCTAGCATATATAATCAATAATGTAAAAGAATTTGAAATATTCTATGGATAAAATATTCATTCAAACATACATTATTGGACAGGAAAAGATATTTCTATTAATATAAAATCAGAGATTACAATGAATACAACCTCTGTCGGCACATCTGCAAATCGGAGAAACTGAATCCCCCACTTGGGCCTCCACCACCTCAATCCTCCATCTCTCGATAGCAAGCTCACAAGCAAAAGGCAAGCTTGGGAAGAACACCAAAGTGCTCCAAGGGACAAAGGGATGTAGACTCAAGCACAAGTTCTAGCAACAATGGACTATAGTTTCTTTGCTCTCAATTCTCATATATTCCTTAATGTATCCAAAGGGTTCCTTATATATCTCTTCAATGGGGAAATGAAGGGTCGAATCTAAGCAACCTCAAGGCATATGGAAGGCCAAGAGACAAGTGAGTCGAATCGATTTCAAGGAAAACTTCAAAAGAATTTGGCCTTTTGCACACATCCCGATGTACGCGGTTTTAGGGGTCAAACCCACGTATATACACGAGAAAGGGTTTAAAAGTCGCGTATAGCAATTTAAGCACGTTTTTAGGGATGATCTTGGAAACATCAAAAGTATAAAAAAGGTCCATGGGGTCCGAAGATTCTACAGAGGGACAGGGTAAGGCCATACAAGTGTGATTCATGAGGTGTGGTAAAATCAGCTAGAACCAGATGAGGTACTAAGCAAAGCTGTATAATGTGGAAGGACTCAATCATAAGGTGCACGAAATAGTAACTGTACTAGGAATGGCCGACATGCAAAGTCAATATAACTAAGGAATGACCAACTTAGGTTTAAACTTCCTTCAAACAAGAGCATAACAGTGAATGGTGACTGAATTTAGGTAGCATAGACTTGATATACCAAACTGGGACATCTCTACGACATAGGAGGCATCGACAGAGGCTCCATAGGGACTGAAAGCTTAACCAGGCGGTGGAGATAAACTCAGATAAATGAGTACATCTCCTAAAGTAAAACTATAAACCCAACGAATAGATGTGATATACAGTGCTCTATTTGAAGGAGACACGACTCGACAGCTGCTAAAGATAACATCTTTCCTTATTCGACTTTTTGGTTTTTTCATTTTTTTGGAATTTTTCAAATATTTAAAAAGCTTGAAAAAGAATAAAACTGCTTTATAGTTACAGACTAAGAGGAGACAAGTGTCATATGGACAAACAAACTAGTTCCAAGTAGTGGAACATACCTATGCTCAATGCAAGGATACATGTGTAAGATAGCGACACTCGGGGGAAAGTACCCTCTCGGTAAAATAGGGAATCAAGCTACAAAGGATAAAAGAAGATGGCTTTGCATGGCTAGACATGAGAGAAGCTCGGGCTATATGGCTGAAACTCAAAGTCATGGAAGCCGGCGTAAGGCTCAATAAGGCAGGCAAAGCTCATGATAATGCAATTACAACTTGACATAAGGGAGTCCTGAGGGAAATAGGCCAGCAAAATATCAAGAGGAGTATGAGGCTCTTGCAAAATGTCATGGCAATACTATACAACAGACTCCCACACCCTAAGGGACAAAATGTTGGCATGGGCACCAAATGCAAATAAGGTTCTAACTAGGGTACCCATGTAAGGTCAAGCTCTACCATTCACATCATGGCACTTCTAAAACAGCAAGAAGGTTCCGTGACATAATAGAATGGGTTCGTACCTAAGGCTATACTGAAATGGTCATAAGGTCGTGCAAAATGCAAACGGGGGTGAACCTAACCTATATGCTAGTTTAAACATCATACCTGTAACGGGCACGAACGGGTCAAAGTAACAGTCGAAATGGTGCTCAAAATGGTCTCCTACATCATAAATTAGTCCACAAACAGTCGAAAAGGATTAGAAATGGTCCAAACTATAGAAAAGGGGGTAAAAATTTTAAAAAATTTGAAAAATTTCTATAAATAGTAAAAAATTCAAAACATTATATAACATTCAAAATTTTTACCCAATTGAACTCAGAACTTCAACAGCGAATTCCAGGAGATTCAGCCGACAGAATCCACTACCGTTTTTTCCAGGTACTTACACATGCCCTGTTGTTTCATTTTGATGCAAATTTTATCAATTTCCATGGTGCATTTAGGATTCTAGGCCAATCTTAAATGCATGCCACGGCCCATGTGGAAATCAAGTATTTTTCTGCGTATAGGGCTGGATATACGCAGAAAAAGACCTCAAAGTCATGTACATATGCAGTTGTTTAGAAAACGGTCGCATATGCAGCTGCGTTCAATGTTTTTTAAGTGTTCTAATGGATCAAACTTAAATTTTATGTGCAGGATGGTCCTAGAATGGAGAGAACATGAGCACGGGGATGTAGAAGAGGTAGTAAGGGCAGATCTAATGGGTCAACAAGATTTGCGGTCATGCAAGCTCTACAATTTTTGGTGTCTTGGTGGCTTAAGGGCCAAACCAAGACTGCTGCAGATGCTAGTAGATTACTGGGATATAGACTCAGAGTCGTTCCAGATAGACGGGATGTCCCTCACCATAGAAGTGGAGGACATATACTTTATTACTGTACTTTCCCAACGGGGGAAAGTGGTGAACCTACGCTCTCATGGGCCCGGAGGTGGCCTAACCATAGATGAGTACATAGCAGTGTACTGTTATCTGGACACAGAGAAGGTGGGGAGTCAGATCCCAAATAAATCCATACAAGTGCTAGGCCTAAAAGGCCATTCAACTGACACTAGGTAGGATAGTGGGGATAGCTTCTCCACAAGGCCTCGCAGCCATTGATGTTCTATGCAGTGGAGTGCATGAGGCCCACATTTTATGACTGGAGTATGACATTATTGAGCAACATGAAACAATAGCTCAGTGACTGCAAGATGGGCAGGGTGCAAAACTTCGGTTTCAGCAGCATAATGAGCACGTTCTTCTTCGAGTGTGCTCTAGGATTGAGCCCTAGAGGTTACATTCCTCTACACGGGGTTCAAGATCTGGCCCAACAGCGTTGGGAAGATGCAATGCACAGACTGGGTGGAGGTAGGGTGTCCAACCCCTATCCAACTGATTTCTTTCCATGGTGGCGACGACAGATAGTTGCCATCGATGACTAACCATATGCGGGGATAGATTTCCAGGGAGACCCAGACATGCCGCTACCACTAGGATTGACATACGGTGACATTGGTAATGAATCCCAACCCTCTTTTAAAAAAAAAAAAATAGTTATTTAATTTTTTTGTGTTTTCTGATTATATGGAATCAAAAGACATGTTTTTGGGTGACACTACATAGTGACATCTACCATATGCATGCAGATGTAGGACCACAGTATCCTGAAGGCTTCCCTCATCATAGATGGAGGGGAAGAGAAGACGACATCATGGGTGTGGATGCAGAGCGGACACTCCAAAGCATTCATACCAACTTCCTGGGTTTGACACACAGGGTACCCATGGTGCAAGTCAAGGACTTGCCTGAGGCCATGTAGCGCCAGGTGGTGGGTGTACCATGGGCATGGGTGTGGCTATTTCGATGGCTAGCTAGAGCCATGGTGACATTCCACAATCAAAACCCCCCTCCTCCTCCATAGGCTTAGATACCTGGGAGTGATACATTTTGTACTACCGTGTATTTATAGTTTGGTGGCTCGAGAGCCCCATTTTTGTATTATGACACTATGTATTACCACATTTTGGATGTTTATAAAAAACTTCTATGATGATCGATTTATTTATTTACATGTGTAAAAATTTATGTTTGTGATGAGCTTACTGTCTATGAAACAAATGCCAATCTAACACATAGTTAGCATATGAGTCAGCAACTTGATTATTAATTCTTGGAACATGTATGTATGTTATATTGTCAAATTTTTGTTCTAACAATCTCACACATAAAAATCTTCTTAATAATGTCAGATCTCTAACATGGTACAAGCCATTAAGTTGTGACACTACTAACTCTGAATCAAGATGTACCTCAAGAGAGAGAACACCATGTGAAATGGAATCCCGTAGAAGCTCAATAACATCACTATATTCAGCAACATTGTTTGAAGGGGGCCGTAAACATATGCCTCCTTAAGATAATACCTGACTCGTAGGAGTATAGATCACCCAAGCAGCAGAGGCTGAGTGTTGAGTGTGACGGCTCGCACCATCCACGAATCCTATGAAGGTGGAAGATTCCATTGACATCTGCCAAAAGAAATGGAAACTAATCACAAAGGCGATCACCATAAGAAAATACATACCTATGAAAAACTGTACAATAATATACAATAGTCATCCTTGGCTTAAAATCATGCATAGTACTTTTTAAGATAGAGCCCATTTCTAGGCTCCGCCAAGGTCGTTCCCTCATAATCAACTAACTCATAAGTGCCCTTCTCTAACACATGTTTAACAACGTAAGGACCATGCCACATGGGGTTAAAATTTCCTGCCCCCAAGGGTTCTTTCAATTGATCCCACAAAAGGACCAAGTCTCCCTCACTAAACCTCCTTGGACGGAAAGACTTATCATACTGAACCTTAACGCGATGCTTATTCACTTCTAGAGCCACCAAGGCATCTCGGCGCTGCTCATCAAGCTGCTCTAGGTGGACCAAATGCTCCTCCAATGGGGAAGTGTCTGGTAAGAGCTCTATGGCTAGCTTCAAAGAAGGAATCTTGCACTCAACCGATAATACCGACTCCACTCCATGTACAAGCTGATATGGAGAAAAACCTGTCGTAGTATTAACAGTGGTTCTATAAGCCCACAAAGCAGGATATAACATGATGTGCCAATTAGTCTTGCTTTGTGCGATGGTTCGTTGGAGAATGGATTTGAGTGATTTGTTCACTACTTCAACATGTCGATTCACTTGAGGGTAGTAAGAGGAGGAATGCTCTTGCTTGTACCCTAACTTCGAGGCCAACTCTTCCATCATACGATTCTGAAAGTGCTTGCCATGGTCAGTGACAAGCTCCTTCAGAATACCAAATTGAGTGACAATCTGGTTGAATAGGAAGTGTGCAGCTATCTCACCGTTGGATTTAACTGTAGGCATAGAATCAGCCCATTTTGTGAAATAGTTAATAGCCACTATGATATGATGATTCCCCCCAGCTGAAGCTAGGTTGCAATCCATAAAATCAAGCCCCCACTTAGTGAAGGGACCAGTGGTGATGATGGGATGTAACGGGGCAGGTCACAAGCGCATATTTCGTGCAAACACCTGGCAAGGGTGGCACTTCTTGACTGCATCTACACAATCTTTAAAGATCAATGGCCAAAAATAACCCGCTCTCAATATTTTTTGGGCTGTAGAAAGACCAGATAAATGACCACCACATGCCCCTCTGTGGCAATCATTCAGCACAACTCATCCTCCTCATGATTTAAACAACGACGTAAAATGGAATCTACCCCATGGTGGTACAAAGTGTTATCCACTATGAGGTAATTCTTGGATACGTGATGTAATCGTCATCGTTCATCCCGTGAGAGGTGAGTAGGGACCTTCAATGTTTGTAAATATATGATGATGTCCCCATACCATGGATCCAAATTTGATATTAAGAAGATGTGCTCATCGACAAACGTATCTTCACAAACCATCTCCTCCTCGTCGCTTGGGAAATCCGATATAAGCTCCACAAAAATTAACGATTTCTTCGATTTTGCCGAAACAAACTCGAGATCAAATTCTTGCAAGATGAAAATCCATTTATTATACTTTCCCCTAATCATCCTTTGGGTGAGGATGAATTGAAACGGATTGACATGGGCTACAACCAAGGTCTGGCGAAGGAGAATATAATGTCTCAACCGTTGAACTACATGTACGGTAGCTAAGGAAAGCTTCTCAACATGGGAATAACGAATCTCCAAATCAATAAGGTTTCGGCTCAGATAGTATATGACATGATCCTGGAGCTCCTCATCCTCTTGAACCAAAACCATACCAATCGTCTCCATGGACGCGGCCACATAAAGTAGAAATTCACGGCTATAGTCTGGGTGACTAATCACTAGGGCCGATGGTAAGGCTCGCTTAAGCACATCAAAGGACTCCTGGGTTCACTCATCCCAACAAAAGGTGGTGTCCTTCTTCAAAAGACACATAAAGCCTCTAGTCAAATTGGAAAAGTTGACAACGAATATTCGTAAGAAGTTTGCCATGCCTTGAAAACATTGAAGATGTCTAATGTTTTTCGGGGGAGACAACTAAAGTATTGCCTCCACTTTCAAAGGGTCGACTCTTATACCCTCCTTGGAGACAATGAACCCTAATAAGTGACCAGAAATTCACGTAAAAGATGCACTTGTGAGGATTTAACTTAACCAAATAATGGCAGCACCTTTTGAACACTAATTTCAAATGATAGGAATGACGCATTCTCATACGAGAATGAGCAGCAAGGTCATCCAAAAATACTTCAATAATCGATTTGAGATCATGGAAGATCAAGGCCATACCCCACTGAAATGTGTCTCCGATGTTCTTAAGGCCAAAAGGCATATTCCGATATGCAAAGGTTCCCCAAGGACAAATAAAGGAAGTCTTATGTTGGTCCCCAGGTTTAATTTGTATCTGATTGTATCCAGAAAAGCCGTCCATAAAGGAAAAAACCTTGCTACCCGCACACTCATCCCAAATTTGATCAATAAATGGTGTGGGGAAATTATCTTTAGGACAGGCACAATTCAAATCACGGAAATAAGTGCATATGCGGATCGCTCCCTATTTCTTATCCACCTGAATAGGATTTGAAACCCACTTTGTCAAGGGAATGGGATAGATAAAACTGACTTTCAATATTTTTTCTATCTCTACCTTAATCGCGGGTGCTTTCCTAGGATTCACTGCATGCAAGCGTTGTCGAACAGGCTTAGCATTGGGACAAGTTTTAATCTCATGTTCAACAATGCGACGGTCGATACCTGGCATTTCATCGTAAGACCAAGCGAAGATATCACAAAATTCTTTAAACAGCTCGGTGTACTCTTGAATCTCAGCATGGGAAAATTCTACCCCAATATATACATTCTCAATATTGCTAGGATCACGAGAGATATTGATAGGAATGGTAGGAGATATATTTTCCATGTTCCCATCAGCCATCGGACTAGGAGATCTTAATGGAACCATGGGACTACCAATTCTCTCACTAAGAACCTCCCTAAAGTCCTCACGCTCTAAGAAGTCAAGCTCAGGAAGAAAATAATATCTATGATGCAACTCTTCCCAAGGCGTCTCAACCCCTGACATGGCCTCAATAATCGCTTCGTCTGAAGGAAAACACTATCAAGGCAGTCATGCACATGAGAAGATTGAACTACCCATGTAGGCAGCACATATGGGTCCTCCTCCTCCATCTGCAAAGAGGAATGAATAGGCTCTACAACACACCCAATATTATCTTGATAAGCTACCATAGTTGCAAGCAACGGCACGTCCGTCACGATTGGCTCACTCGAAGTATTCGGTGTAGGAAGAAGCCAAGGATCCTCCATATGGTTCATGCAAAAAGACATCGATCTCACAGATGTCGAAGCCTCACTGGAACTAGACCCTATCATAAGGACAAGTGCAAGACAACTAAAGCATCCCATAAGGGATGGATACATGCCCACACCTATACTCCCAGTTGCCGGTTGAGAGTGCTCTACAATCGGGATCGAAGCTCCCGAAGATGCGGTAACTGATGGATTCTTGAATGATGTTTGATCAATCGTAACTATATTCCCATTAAATGAAATAATACAATGCAAAATAGAGAAGAAGCTACGTCTTGCATACTGTACATCCAATTCCTACCCAGCAAGAGATTATAGTCAAGGGGCGCATCAACCACCTCAACCTCTATCGCAACGGTCTTCCCTCCCAAACAAAACTTAAGGGAAAGAAGAATCCCATGCTGCCTAAATGATCTTCCATAAAATGCAGTCAACATGGTACCAGATTTAGACAACTGAAGAGAACCTAAACCCTTCCAACACGATAAATACATCACAGAAGCATGAGCGCCTTCATCAATCACAGTGTGCTTGACGGTCATGTTAAGACATTCTACATGAATCAAAAGAGACACATAGTAAGGCAAGTGAGGGTGAAGTCCCCCAGTTTCAAATTTAATCACGGAGGAAGAATTATCATCATTCACACCAAGGGCAGAAAGTAAAGCCTTCCTTTGTGAAGGACAACTCTAAAGTACTTCTAGTGCAGACATTGCACAAGGAGTGTGGCCCAAATCCTCGACAAGAGAATAGTTTTGGGTGGCTCAGGCATTAGGATTGTGCTCCGAATGCTTAAGGACTCCCTTAGGAATGCAAGGTGTAGCTTCAGGTTTATCCACAGGTTTTTCAATACGCAAACGAGTCCCTGGTGGATCAGGTTCCTTTCCTGGGTCGGGTCATGACGTACCATAGTCCTTTGCATGGGTCACAACCTTTGTAGCACGCACCATGTTGATGCAACCATGACCATTACCCTCTAACAGATCTTGATCACCACCAGCCTAATCATGGGTCCTTGAGTTCATGTTTTGATTGTGAGGTAAACGGTTGGTCAGCACAGCTACGCCCTGCGCTAAGAATCTTGAGGCTTCATCGATATGAGGGCACAAGTAAGTGATTTGATCATCCTTACATAACTTGCAAGGAAATTTAACCTTACGTTTAGATTGCTTGTCCCCCCCAGCATTTCGGGCGTTCTTGTCATTAGTATTAACATTTTCATTCCTATTCCCACCCTTACGACTATTCTTACCCTTTTTTCTATTCCTTCCAGGTTGTTGGTTACCGTTCTGGTACGACGATTGCACTGAAAGCACACTCGCCGTTTGGGTGTGTTGATATGAAGCCATGGCTTGTCCAAAAGTAGATTTATTAATCGACAATTGACTGACCTATTGTACAAACGAATCCATAGGTTTAGCACTTGCACAACCAACAATGCCATCGGCATGCGGTCCAGGTTTAACTTTGGGGTCGAAACTAGAATGCAGAGCATTATGAATGATCTCATATAACAAACCAGATTGAGCATAAATCAAGTCCAATTCCCGTGCCTTAAAAATGGATTGTTCCTCGTTCTGAACTCTGGATGTAGAAACATCCTTCTCTATATAAGGCAATAACAACCTAAGGAACCACTCGAGGAGAAACTTTGACGGTATGAAGGCTTTAATCAACCTCTTCCATCTACGCCACTCTTGGATATGGTCCGAGATATGTGTGGCTTTATCCTACCAAAATTTCAACAAGAGTTTTGTACCAACATCATAACGCACTGGTAGCTGGAAGCGGTTGAGAAAAGTCATCGCTAGGTCATCGAACAAAGAGAATGCCCCCCCAGGTAACTCTATATACCATTTCGCAGCAGGCCCTATAAGGGTGCGTTGAAACAACCTTAAACGGATCGAATATTCATGTAAGGAATTTGAAGAGAACCATAGGTGAAATGTGGTAACATGTTCACTCGGATCTTCTCTAGTTTTTCCCTCGAATTTGGGTATGTCCGACGGAAGCTTATTAGGGACAGCCGACCAAGTCGGGTCATGAGATACAGGATCGTTCATTAGTCTTGACAAATCAGGAAGATTTAGTGTTGCAAGGAAAGGGAGCCTAGGATGAGCAGGTTGATGCCCCACTCCCTGATGGTGTTGGTTTACATAGGAATTATTAGTGTAACCACCATGGCCTTGGCCATAGTGCCCTCCTCCCATTTGACTTGTGTAGGGTGGCATGGAAGCACCATAATGTGGTGTACCTTGACTATGTGGGGCTACAAAGCCATAATTTGGAGAGTAAGCGGGTTGTTGATACCTGTACCCATAAGGTGAATAACCATGTCCATACTACATCCCATAATAAGGTCCATAAGACATCCCATGATATGTCCCATGAGACACTCCGTAACTAGGAATGTAGGCTCCAAAAGTAATGACATGGCCTCCAGAAGTAGGGATACGACCCCTCGAAACAACAGGAGGTACTTGAACCTGAGACACAACTGTGCGAGTAGCAGCAGTACAGACATGACTCGTAGCAACATTCCATCCCAAAGGACCACATGAATGAGGTGGAGGAATGACATTCGAAGAACAAGGAACAGAGGATGAAGGGACGTATGAAAATATGTATGTGGTGTTCCCTATAGTCACTCGTCTTGGATCTAGTATCCTAATAGGATCACTAACCCTAGTTCTAGGAGGAATATGTGATGTAGCTTCCACCGCCAGGATGGAAGGTGCAATATAACTCATGCTCCCAAACCTCCCCACATGGTAAGGAATAGGAGTTCCCCCAGGCATAGTGTTAGGCTCAAACTCTGACTCGACATGAAATTCCAAATCATGTGTGGGAATACCAGACATACCATAACTAGTGGTCACGGGTTCATAATGAGTCTCGTCGTCCGACATTCCATACCGACGATGTGTGAATGGGGGATCATAGCTAGCGTAAGTAGGTCTATCATGGAAAGTACCTATCTCAGAAATTACAGGACCTAACTCAGAAACTACAGGCATATCAAGTGAAGGATCATAGGTAGGAGTAAACTCCCTGTCATCCACTCAAAGTGAAGAAGAAAGCTCAAGAATACCATCTTCACGATCTCCCATCGTGTGTGAATCAATGTGCGAAGTACTCTACCTGGACCGTCTATTTCTCTCTCCTAAAGGAGGAGGAGAGGTAGAAGGAAGAAGTCCTGCTAAACAATGAGAACGGCGAGGAGCTGTACCCGAATCCACAATTACTCAAAAAAATGTAAAAGACTCTCTAATTATGCAAACCCTAAGCAATCTAACGTGCATAAAGCATACAATAATAAAATCCAAAGCCAAACATAAGAAATCAAGGGTAGGATAATTGAGCTCCTTAATGAAGCAGGTATGTCTCGCTTAGGAGAGGCTTGAGACTCCCATACACAACAAGAAAAGGTACATAACCAATTATTGTGGCCCTCAGCTTCAACGCGTAAAGCGACTGTGTTGTCCGACCCCAACCTGGCTGGGACACCCGCAGAATAACCCCTGCAGAGTACCCCCTCGATATCCTAGGTAAGGCAACTAAGGTCACCTCAATATAATCAATGCTCAAGTAGACAGTCGTAGGCGGGATTGACCGTATGGGTAGGGTAGCAAAGCTTGAAACTCTCGAAAGAGCCCCTATATACGAATACAATCCTGGAAATATCTTCGGTGCTACTCAGTTATGACTAGGGGTCATCCCAATCAATAACCGCTCACACTGCATCGTGCTTAACTCCCTTTTGAGAGGAGGATCCTGAGAAACACTAATTATACCAAGGAATTTCACACTCTCACCTGGACAGACACATACATGTTGTTGTTTAGGGGTCTTGGATAATTTACTCACAATGAACTATTCCAAGACCCTAAAACCTAATCTTGTTGGTGTACCCTATAAAATAAAATAGTGTAATTCATTTTAATTAAGTGTTGATTTTATTTGGCTTTATTTACTAAACAAGAGGTAGATGGTCATGCAACTAATGGTGTTATGATGCAACATGAAGCAAAATGCACACCTAACAATCAATGCAAATGCATTGTATCCAATGAAAACAGGGTATGCTACTACGTAAAATGCAAAATTTTTCTTCAAATGATAAGTGCAATCGTTCCTATATGAAATCCTGACTAATAATTCAAAGCAAATCTAGTGCAAGTAGCATACATAATGCAAAAATGCAATGCATAATGATGCAAATAAGCAAATATTTTTGGATTTTTTGAATTAAAAATGAGATACTAAAGCAAAAGAATGATTCTACTACCCCCGTACTCGGCAAGCACAATCAAACAGTACTCACACAAAGTACCAAGGTAAAATAAATCTAATGCACTAATCCCAAAACAAAAAATCGAAAAATGCAATGACAAGAACATTCTTAAAAAAGAAATTTACCCTAAAAAAACGTCTCTGGTCAAAAACAGAGGTGTATACAGACTCTAGCAGTGTCAAAAGAGACTCAACAATCATCAAAATTCACCCAGCAACAATCAATCTTCCTCTAGAAGGAAAAACTCAAGGCATACGCGATTGTTCAAAGTAAAACCGCGTATGTACGCGGATATATCAGTGAAAACCATGTATATGCATGACTGTGAATTCAAAACTCACATACAGGAAGAAAAGTGCATAAAAACAAAGGAAAACAGACAAGCTAAGACAAAATTCACACCAATCAGACACTACCAAGCATACATTCCCTCAAACCCAACACATAAATAGATAAATAAGAGCAATTCAAATTCATTGAATGCCAATAGAAAATCCCCAAAGGACAACTACTAGGAACTCCCCAGCGGAGTCGCCAATTCTGTTACAGAGAGAAATTCCTATGGCTTGGGGTACCACAACAGACAACTTGACTCTAGAAACCAATCCTTTCCAATATGCAAGAGAAATCAAATATCTAACACTAAAGGATCAAAACTCGTACCTTATTCTGGACAGTTGAAGTAGATCCCCGTTGAGCTTCCCAACTCCAGCTTGAATTGATAGATTACTTCCTCAACAATCACTAAACAAGACAACCATGCTATATATATTGGTGTTAGATATACTATAGCATATATAATCAATAACGTAAAAGCATTTGAAATCTTCCATGGATAAAATATTCATTCAAACATACATTATTGGACAGGAAAAGATATTTCTATTAATATAAAATCGGAGATTACAATGAATACAACCTCTCTCGGCACGTCTGCGAATCAGAGAAACTGAATCCCCCACTTGGGCCTCCACCACCTCAATCCTCCATCTCTCGATAGCAAGGCCACAAGCAAAAGGAAAGCTTGGGAAGAACACCAAAGTGCTCCAAGGGACAAAGGGATGCAGACTCAAGCACAAGTTTCAGCAACAATGGACTATAGTTTCTTTTCTCTCAATTCTCATATATTCCTTAATGTATCCAAAGGGTTCCTTATATATCTCTTCAATGGGGCAATGAAGGGTCAAATCCAAGAAACATCAAGGCATATGGAAGGCCAGGAGACAAGTGAGTCAGATCCATGTCAAGGAAAACTCCAAAAGAATTTGGCCTTTTGCACACATCTCAACGTACGCGGTTTTAGGGGTCAAACCCAGGTATATATGCGAGAAAGGGTTTAAAAGTCACGTATAGAAATTTAAGCATGTTTTTTAGGGATGATATTGGAAACATCAAAAGTATAAAAAAGGTCCATGGGGTCCAAAGAGTATATAGAGGGATAGGGGAAGGCCATACAAGTGTGATTCACCAGGTGTTGTAAAATCAGCTATAACACCATTCCCTATTCATTGTCTTTCGGGGCATCAACTACATATATGTATCCTGGATGTACAAGATCTAAGATATGGTCATAGTCTATCGAAATCGCTGATTGAACCTCCTATAGGTGGGCTGTTTCAATGACCACATGTGGGTCTACTGCAAGTGACACATGATCCCAATCATGAACCCAATCCATGCATTCACATTCATCCCATTCACCACTACTACAAGGGCTGCAAAAACAAGCAATTTTTCGCATCCATATCTCAAATAGGGGTTTGTTTGAGCTTCGAACCGAATGAAATCCACGTGTTCCTTGTATTGTGCCACAACTATAGGAACGAGATAGATCTATGTAAACCACTTGCCAAAAATTCCTGACTGCCCTTCCTGCCCTTGTTGATGTATGTTGCACTTTAATTCGGTCTGACATTGTTGCAGAGAACCATTGAACTATGGATTCTGCGTATTTTATGTGGGGGTTTCTAGTAAACCTCATCTCCTACCTTCGTAGTGTGGTCTTGATGCATGCACCGACCCCGTCATGCTCACCTTTGTTGTGCCTGGTCTCAAAGTAGTTCCATATATGCAGCACATTGTAAGTCTTATGCAACATACTCATCCATTGGAAGAATCAGGAATTTTTGAACTAGCCTGCAAAACCATGTGACCATATCCAATGCCGATCCATCTGTATATCTCCCTCCTTTAGCTGATCATAGAAAATTCAAAAACAATGTTTCACATAATGCAGATCATGGCATCTGGCATCACTTATGTAAAAGTTTGTCTCCTTCTATATTAGCCTGTTGTTAATGTTGTTCTCAGGGCCATGCCTATACATAATATGTACCATGATGCTGACTTGGTCGGAATGGTAGTATTGACTCTGAATTTCATTTTTTGGTTTAAGGGTGTAGTTTTTTGCAATATCCACAATTGACAGTATGGTCCCAATGGGAATGGTGTCCCTGCATTTCTATACTGCTCATATTTCCATTGCGCTACATGCACATGATGAACATACTGCTCGGTTTTCTTGTATAAATTTGTCAAAAAATCACATACCTGTACCTGTTTCCATGAAAAAAAGGGTCGTATTAGAATGTGACCTTTAAAGAATGTGTATGTACAAATTGAACGTGTAAGAGGAAAAACATGCAATAATCATTTGCACCTATGACTTCACCAATGCAATCTTTTTACTTTCCTTTGCACTACATGATTGATAGGTTATGTACTTGAAGCTCTGCATATCTATGCTCATACTGCCAAATTAATGCTCATCGCTTCCATGAATGCAATGGTTCAAAAGAGAAAACCCACCGCATGTGGAACAATTCCCATATAGACATGATTTCCCATAGTATTTTTTCCTTCATGCCTTGGACACATGATGCTATTGATAAAATCTCTCAATGCATTCGGTGGTATTACAGATTCATTGCATCCCTACTCAATGTTAGTATGGAAATGACAAAATATATGTTTATACATGTCATAAAAATATTCATATTCTATATGGTATCTACAACAACATGTGTTCTAATCAATGCATATATGAACGTACCATGGTTTACATCTCTCAAAGGACCTTTGGCATAGGTTTAGTTATATGTGCTCATTCCTGAATCTCTCATTGAGTTCAGTCTGTGTTTGACATGGGGTTCATGTTCAGTAGAACCTTTTCTCATCTTTATCACATCTCTTTGGTTAGATGAAGGTCTGGTATGATCATGCCATAAATTTTGTACTAAGTCCTTAACAACATCAATTAGCTTCATATCTCAACGAGGAAACCTGTTGACAAAAGTACAACAATATTTTCCACCTAGAGTCTGAATATTTTCTCTTATAATAGAGTACTTCTTAATAGTTTTTCTATTTAATTTAAGTATGTGATAAGTGTGTGAAAGCTGCACAAAGATATTTGGTACGAGACGTCTTCCCAATTGAATTAAAAGCAGATTGGAGATTTCTAACAATATGATTGTTAGCCTCTGAACTTCTAACCATCTTTATGCCCAGAATTCTCCTAACAACAACTAAATAATTTGACTTTAACAAACATAGTAATAGTTGAAATTTACCTGCATCGCCTTTGGATTCAAAATATTCCTTTATTAATTTGCTACATTTCCAATTGATAGTGTGTTTGGGAAACTTACCTTCAAGGCCTGACAGAAAAATTTCATCCACATGGATACGTCTAAGAGTCATTTTTCTTGCACTAGAAAGTCGAGGTAGGGAAGGTGGACATGAGCTACAAATCCCATAGCTTCTTTATTGTGGTGCTTCATTCACATGTTGGTCCATATTAGGAGTGTGCTCGACATGGTTGTGGTCTTCTTGGAGAGATTGCATATTAATCATTGCTCCTATGTCCAAGGCTTGATACTCAGCATCTCTCAATATACCTATGTCTTCAAGAGCATCAGCATGGCTCGTTGATGTATTGTTGGTTGGAGACTGTGTTGATGTTGGAATTTGAGTTGGGTCCGTTGAACACAACCGCTTCACCCATGGTTCTGAACTAGAGTTTTTTATGTCATCAACTCTGTTAGGATCAGTTGCAATATCAATGGAAATGTCTAGACCATGTCTCACTCTGTCCATTTCCAGCCTGGCCTTGTCTCTTACTTCATTTTCCTTTTTAATGGGCATATTCCTTCTAGTTTTTCTTACTCTGTTACATGAGTTTCCCATCTTTAAAAGTTTCTTTCTCAAAACTATGAGGTCTACTCCTACATAAGAAGCAAAAAATAAGGTATTAGTTCCATTATACAAGAAACACGATGTGTTCCAACGTAATTCACTAAATTACGGATATATTAGGATGGTAATTATTGACATTGATACATAAACGTTGATTAAAGGTTGATATTTATGTTCAAACTAAAGTTTCGTTTCTATATTCTATTTGATTCAAGTAAAGAGAGTCAAGTTTGCAGGTATTACAATTATAGGATTATGACTTCCTTTTTGTTCAAAAAGTAGTGGAAGTCACAAGAATACGAGTGAAATATTCTTCATTTCCAACAACTTTGGACGAGATGACATTACACGTAATATGCCACATTAGTTGTGAGGGAAGACACAAGTTGGTGTTTGGATATCTTAGGAATAAATTAAATAAATTACACTCATTAAGTTACACAAACTAAAGACAACAAATTGACTAATTACATAATGAGAAGGTTGCAAATCCCTCGAAGGAAGGAGAATTCATTGAGGTAGAGGCATCCCTGTCCAGATCAAAGGCATGTTATGATAAATGTAGCATGAATGGGAGAGCATGGACAAGTTGGTGTTGGTTGTGGAGCCTAATCTTCCAGATCCAGAGATATTATTCAGTTGTGATTGTAACCCAGGAGTACTGTACACTCGTTGCCCCTACCTTGGAGTTCAGGGGTGGAGCCCCAAGAAATTTTTTTGGGGATGTGTGTTGGCCAACAGTATTGCACACCCATGGTATTAGGTTAACCCTAGAATTTTCCCATTGTATTTCCCCTATAAAATAAAGCATTGTAAAATGACTCTGTATGGTATTGTATTGTATTGGAAGAGAGACTGTGAGAGTGTGAAGAGGAAGTGCAGCGGTTTTGCTATAGGGTGTATCCCTTCATCTTTCTGGACTGTAATAAAAGGATTGGAAATTTCTTTGTGGGTGTATCCCATCGTATGGGTGAACCACATTATATCTGTGTCTCTCTATAATGTTGTAATGTGTTTTGCATATTGTTTATTGATTTAACTGTATATCTGTTATTGCTCTGTGGTCCTGTTTTCTAACAATTGGTATCAGAGCCAAAAGGTCTATTTGGTTGGTAAACTCGTAGGAAAGAAGGGTTCCTAGTTTGAGTGGGAGAAATGGTGGAAGAAGGAAAGTTTAGGGTCGAGAAATTTAACGGCCAAAACTATCAATTATGGAAGATGCAAATGGAGGACTATCTGTACCTATCGTTGGGTAGAAAAGAAAAACAACCAGCGACTATGAAGGATGAAGAATGGGAGGTTCTTGATAGAAAGGAACTGGGAACAATATAGCTATGCCTAGCTTCGTCTGTGGCCTTCAATATTTCGAAAGAAAAAACAACAAAGGGTGTGATGAGCGCATTGAGTAAGATCTACGAAAAATCCTCGGCTTCTAACAAGGTATTTTTAATGAAGCATTTATTTAATATGAAGATGTCTGAAGGTGGATCCGTTGCTGACCATTTAAATGAGTTTAATACACTTACCAGTTAGTTAAGTTCTGTAAAAGTGAACTTTGATGATGAGGTTAGGGCTCTTCTAATCTTTTGCTCATTGCTAGAAAGCTGGAATAACTTGGTCATGGCTGTAAGTAACTCTATCCCTAGTTTAAACACTCTTAAGTTTGATGATGTTGTTGGTGTTATTCTTAGCGAGGAAATGTGAAGAAAAATCATAGGTGAGACATCAGGTAATGCATTGACCATGGAGAGCAGAGGGAGACAAAACGAGAGAGGAAGGAGCCCAGGAAATCGCAACAAGTCTAAAAAGGGAATATCCAAGTCTAGATTCAGAAAAATAGAGTGTTGGAACTATGGTAAGAAATGACATCTAAAGAAAGATTGTAGAGCTCCAAAGAAAAAAGGAGATAGACAGCAAGAGACTACTCATGAAGTGAATGTAGCAGGTGATGTGTTACAAGATTCTTTGATTCTTGCATTAGATAATACTAGTGATTACTGGGTAGTATATTCAGGGGCTTCATGTCATGCTACACCCCATAGGAAATTCTTTCATGATTATGTTCAAGGTGATTTTGGGCATGTGCTATTGGGGGATGATGAACCATGTAAAATTGTTGGAAAGGGTAAGGTACGGATTAAGTTAAATAATGGAAGTGAATGGCTACTAAAGGATGTAAGGAACATTCCTGCTATGAAAATAAATATGATCTCAACAGGGCAGTTGGGAGATAGAGGTTGTTTGTCTACATTTGGAGAAACGTGGTGGAAGATCACTAAAGGATCAATGGTAATTGCAAAAGGAGATAGGATAGGTACGTTATATTTATGTCCTCATAATACTGATTATTCTATCTCTGTAGCTTCCATAGAAATAGGTACAGCGTTGTGGCATCATAGGATTGGCCACATGAGTGAGAAGGGGATGCAGATTCTCCACTCAAGGAAACTGCTTCCTGATCTGAAGCAGGTAAGTTTGGAATTCTATGAGAACTGTGTTTATGGAAAACAGAAGAGAGTTATATTTCTCAGGGTTGGGAAACAAAAGAAGAGTGAAAATTTAGAGCTTGTCCATACAGATGTATGGGGACTAGCTCAGGTACAATATCTTGGTGGCTCTCATTATTATGTTACTTTTATTGATGATGCAACTAGGAAAACTTGGGTTTATTGCATTAGACAGAAATCTGATGTGTTTGATACTTTTAAGAAGTGGAAAGATTTGGCTGAGAATGAGATAGGAAAAAGGTTGAAATGTATCAGATCTGATAATGGAGGCGAGTACTGCAGGAAATATTTTGACAGTTATTGTTCACACAATGGGATTCACAGAGAGGAGACAGTCCCTAGAACACCCCAAGAAAATGGTGTGTCAGAAAGGATGAATAGAACAATCATGGAGCATGCAAAGTGTATGAGATTTCATGCAGGGTTGCGCCCCTTATAGTTTTGGGCTGATGCTTTAAACATTACCGTTTATTTAATAAACAGAGGGCCTTCAAGCACTTTGGATGGTGGCATTCTAGAGGAGGCATGGACAGGTAAACAAGTAAAATACTCATTTCTGAGAACTTTTGGTTGTGAAGCATTTGTCCATATTGATAAAGATGATAGAACAAAGCTTAAGGCTAAATCCAAGAAATTTACCTTTATTGGATATGAGGTTGATGATTTGGTTATCGCTTATGGGATATTAAAAATCAAAAAATAATTAGGAGTAGAGATGTAGTATCAATGAAAAGGTCATGTACAAAGATTAGTTGTAGGGAAAGAAAGAAGAAAAGGAAAACACATAATACATAGTGCTTGATGAAATCAAAGAAAATAAAGTTCCAAAAGCACCAGAAAATCAAGAGCAGTAGTAGGTACCTAAAACTCCTGCAACTGTAAGAAATTCTACCAAGTTAAGTAGACCCCCTGAATGATTTTCTCCTTCACTGTATTATTTATTGATGATTGAATCTGGTGAACCATAATGTTTTGAAGAAGCAATGCAGGTAGAAACTAGAAAGAAGTGGGAGCAAGGCATGGATGAGCAGATGGAGTCATTGGTAAGAAACCAGACTTGGGATCTGGTTAAGTTGCCTGCAGAAAAAAGGGCATTGCAGAATAAATGGGTTTACAGGTTGAAGGAAAGAAGCGGTACAAGGCTAGACTTGTTGTAAAGGGGTTTGCACAAAATAAAGGTATAGACTTTGATGAAATATTTTCTCCTGTTATTAAAATGACTTCAATTAGAACTATTTTAAGTCTAGTGGTGGTAGAAGATTTGCATCTTAAATAGTTAGATGTAAAAATGGCCTTTCTCCATGGGGATTTGGAGGAAGAGATTTATATGCAGCAGCTACAAGGGTATGAGGTCAAAGGGAACAAGAATTTGGTTTGCAGGTTGAAGAAGATCTTGTATGGCCTAAAGCAAGCTCTAAGGCAATGGTATTTAAAATTTTATAAGCTTATGACATAACAAGGTTATGATAGATGTCATTCTGACCACTGTGTTTATTTCAAGAGGCTAGATAACATAAGATATATTATCTTGTTATCGTATGTGGATGACATGCTTGTTGTAGGGTCTAACATGTAGGATATAAATGTGCTCAAAATAAAACTAGCTAAATCATTTGCGATGAAGGATTTGGGTGTTGCAAAGCAAATCCTTGGTATGAGAATAACAAGAGATAGGAAAAATCGTAAATTGAATTTGTCTCAAGGTGAGTACATAGAAAAGGTGTTGCAGAGGTTTAGAATCCAGAATGAAAAACCAGTCAGTACACCTTTGGCCAGCGATTTTAAACTAAGCAAGGATACGTGTTCAGAGACACAGGAA
>LPNX011228694.1:19635-39008 GCA_001517045.1 Pseudotsuga menziesii | reverse complement strand
TGACTATTGGGGGGATGTTGGATCCATTAAGCACCAAATTCAAACATCTCAAATATATTATCAACTACTACATCCCACTATAATTGGACTCTAGGCATAGGTAGTAGACACATTATCTTAATTCGATTTCTTCACACTTTCATTGTGTATGTATAATGTTGTACCTAACAACTATCCCAATTTTGACGAATTTATAGTTATTATTTGGTTCGACATCAATACATTTCTTATAATTTATTTTATTTTAATTTAATATTGTGATTTCCTTCCAAACATGCTATATTATAATATGTTATTTAACAATAAAAATATTTAATATGATACTTTGTTCACTTCAAATATAGATAGAGATCTTCTTGTAATAAAACATGCAATTATGTGTGCAACTTAACTTCATTAATCCTACATTTTATATCTTCATGAATATTTTTTCTCACGATTCAACAAATTACATATTTTCATATATTCCTAATTTATGGCATACCGAACTAGTTATAAATGATACAACATTTCATTTTTTATGATTGTATATTAAAAACATTTGGAGTAAATAAAATTTGTGATCAATAAAAACATTCTTTCTAGGGTTAGTTTTTCCAATTTTAATGGAATATTTCTTTAATGCATAATTTTTACAAATTAAATGAAATAAATAAAATGTTTACAAAAAAATTGAATGTCATAGAAGTCCTTGTAATAGAATTTTTCTAGATTTCTTGAAATAGGTGTTATATGTTACATTTCAGCTTAAGATTTTAAGAGCACTTTATAAAAAAGGGACCAGCTTGGTAACTGATTAACTTTTCCCAAGCCCGGGCCTATGCTGCTATCGATTTGTTTGAGATCTCAGACCCTTACTTCCTTCTTCTCTTTCTTGTTGCCTCCTTTCTTTTGCTTCGTCTTCTAGACATATTTTCTCTACAACAGCAATCACCCTGTCATGAATAACCAGTTCTCAGATCACTTAGCGTTTGACAAAGAAACACAAACTGTATTAAAACATACATCTTGGAAAATGAACTATTAAAAAATACTAATGCATGAAAAGAAAACATGATGATGCAAAGAAAAATCCTGCAAGATGGGTCTGAAAATAATCTAAACCCACTGTCTGACTAAAATCACAACCCTGATAGAATATACTCTTCATCTTAATTCAGGCCACTTCTAAGCTAATTCGAAACCCTCCGATGAAAACATGAACCAAGACAATGTAACAGCTACTCCTCAAGAAACCAAAACCTGAGCTGCATTCTTCCTCTCAGAAAAACTCCAACTCAACCAGTACCCATGAGAAAAATCTACCATTCCATAAAATAGTGTAAAAACACACCAAAAGGCAAGAAAAACCCTATTAGCAGTCAGGAACAAAAACGCTAAGGATCGGACAGAAATCCACTAAACAGCCGCAACAGCAGGTAGCATAACGTCGGTGACTGGAGGCTCTGAGCACTATGCATCGGATGATTAGTCCTCAACCTTTCCACAATGTAGGCACTCCCAAACGCAAAAAAACCCTGATAGCCAAGTGTCGGAGATCGGAACCACTAAAGCATCGGCCGGATAGTTCCCTGCACAGCCGCAACGGCAGGAGACAAACTAACTAACAGTTCCACAGTCAACAAAAAAACATCGACAGTCGAAAGCTTTGGGGACTATGTATCGGTGACCAAAGGCTCAATGCTGCTTCCATATCGACGACGCAAAGAACTAGCCCCTCAATCAATAGTCAAAATCGTTCCAATAGCGAAAATAAATCATCATAAAGTAAAAATTTGGTCAAAAACCAAGGCATCGGTGAAAAACAAACTTACCATTGGAACGTTCATTATTTAGCTTTCGCAATGGCGATTGCGTAGAGACTTACAGCCCTGATTTACTGTTCACCTGACCTCTGAAAAACCAAATAAAAAATGTTAATTTCTAAAAGACCTTCGGCTAGGTAGCAATAAAATTTTTGTGTCACTTCCGAAACAACGACGACAAAGAGAACTAAAGTTTCAATTCAAACATAAATAGACTGCCGATAGCAATGAAGGAAATCATTCGGATCAAAAGGACATCATTTTCAAATCAACTTTAAACCCCACAATCCAAAGCATTGTCACACAAAAGCAGTTTTTTGAAAAGCACGAAAATAGTTGACCTCACTTCAACTTCAAACAATCCAAATTTGTAGCAGAGGGAAAACAAAAACAGAGTTCAGTAATCCAAACAATCCTAGGCAAAATGAAATTAAAACGAGGGTCCAAAATTTTAAAAAATTGGGAAAAAGTTGCAGCTGCAACATGTTCCAAAAAAGCTTCTTTATTCAAGTTGATGAGTGAAAATGTTAGTAGATTTATAATAGATAATAATGGTTCCAGTCCCCATGCATAGTTTCTAATACCTTGTCTTGAAAAAATCCCTTTCTATGAATAATGAATACACATTACTAAACTTAGGAAAATAAGAAAGATATTATTTGTATACTAGATGTGAAATTTAAATAGTTCTGGCAGTCTCTCAAATAGGGTAAGCAACACCTATAAAATACAAAAATGTTCTCTATTATTTTGGGCTTCGATGAACCAATTCAGTTGTCTCTAACATAACAAGCATTGGCACAATGTATACAATCGACAATTTGTACAAAGCCTCTATTTAAGAGTTGTAGTAACTATACAGTCTCTGCTGAAGTAACCTAAAGGTTTGAACCAAGTTATGGTGCATGCAATGTTTGGGTTATAAGGTAGACTGACCCTTCATATATTAACGTGTTTGGCCCTTCATACATAGACCTTATTTGATAGCTATCCAATACTTTAGTTGGTTGGTTCGTATTCCTTTTCTTATATGTGAGATTTGTTGGAACTTTGAATTTGTTTCAGGTATGAAATTCTATATTTGTGCCTTAATAGACCTAAGGAAAAACTGAACTCAACAGTTATAAGCCATGTATAAGAGCAGAGGTCAAAGTTTCCAATTGAATATAACTATTGGAAAGGAATAGATGTTTCTCCTTCCTTTTGATTAGCGAACATAAAACTAAGGAGATTGTATAAAATGTAGCCCCTAATTTTAACTTTTCAGTAAAATGAGCTGAAAATTGAGGAGCTATAGGGTCCCACATTAAGAATTCATGTATTTAGTTACCCCTTCTTTGGGAAAATTTTAAAATTGCTTCAGGAAGTGGAGAGAGACCACCTTGATCATCTGCATGACACTTCAGACATATATGAAGTAGAACCAATGAATTTTGAGGACAGGATTCCAGTGATATAATGAAAACTCTAGAAAACATGACCAACATTTTTTGGTTTCCCACAATAGCTGCAATTTCCATATGTTAATCTTGTCTTACAAGATCTTCATGCAGTGAATTCTTATTATTTTTCTCAATGTCCAATTATAAAAAAAATCAGTGCCAAGTTTGCATGGATTCCTTTACCAGGAAATCCATCTAGTATAAAATACAAATCCATGCCTGGTACCTAAAGATTTTGTGGATGTTTTTGTTCTTTATTAGGATAATTTTTGAGCTTTTCTATGAGATCAGATGGGGAATTACTTTTTGTCCATAAATCTCTTGCCAAAGTGTCAAAATTTAATTCTTAGTTTACCCAAATTATGTGTTGTTTTTTGAATCGTTTTAGATTTTGGCATGAACTACCTGCTTCATAGATGTATAGGGTGCATATACAGGCACTATGTTGGTGTGACTAAACTCCAGTCTCATTTTTTTTTAAATGTGTTGAATTGATGATGTTGTCTTTTATAGAAATCCATTAAAATTAGTTACGGTTTTTTCTTTCTTAGGTGGAGAGATGCTTACTTGGAAGTTGGAACAAGATCGAACCAAATTAGCAGATGGAGATCTTCAAGGTGATATTGAAAACTTCAAGTATTTTCCATTAGAAACAAAAAATATGGATTTGGATTTCTTGTGAACCACATGTGTTTTACTAAACCATTGTTTATGATAATATAGCTTTCTTGTGCTAAAGTTATACTTTCCTACAGTTAGTTATGTTGTCACATTTCACCTATTTTCTTTGAGAGTAGTGCATATTAGACCATCCATGGCAAATGAGATGATTCATTGGTAGTGCTTTTTATATTGTCAGAAAGGTTCATAAATTATAACTTTCTTTTTTAGAGTTTTCCTGTACTTGTAATCACTATCATTATTATTTATTAATAATTATAAAAAGGTTTGAAAATTGACCAGATCAACATTGAATGTACTAATTTTACTTAGTACTTGGACAAATATCAAAACCACGCTAGACTTGTTGATCTAGATTGACAATAAATAAAAAATAAAAGATGAATAACAAAGGTATTCATTAGACTTAGGACATGACTGCCATTAAACTAAAGGACTTCATAAAACTATGGAAAATAAAACAACAACCATTAAACCTGCAAATCAATTAGGACTCTATGAGTGGAACCCAGGAAAATACACAGATTTGTAAGGGTACATCCATCTTAGTTGGCAGTTTGTGGTCCAATTAGGTTGATGTTGTATAAAAATGCACAAAAATAGGGGTAATTTCAGCTCCAAACAGCCAAGAACCCACATAATGTTATGACATTGATATTGGGAGAGGCATGCTCCTGCAAAGCTCCCAAAGTTTTAGGAAGCGCTGCCCTTGCTTTTGGAATGTTTCCTACAAGTTCCAAAACTTTGGGAACTTGGAAAATGGCAGGAGAAGGTTCCCCAACTATTTGTTAGTAAGTGATTAAATTTTGTGTAAAACATCTAGTCAACCTTTGTACACAGGATGCATCATTATTATCTAGTTTCTTTTGCTTACTGGATAGTACTTTATCCCTTTCTCAAAAACAAACTGAGTGTTAAAAAGTACTTTATTAATTTAACTAATATATTAATGCACAGAGCACAGAAAACTAGCACAACAGGTGCTTATACACTGAATGAATATTAGATGGATGGATACTATACAAATGAAAATAAAAAGTATGTGCAGATGGATATTAGACGGATGGAAATAAAGGGACCGATGAACGGATATTAGATAGGTGGGAGAAAAGGGAAGCAGATGTCCATCTATTACAGTTTATATTTGCAAATGTCTCTGACTATTTGTAAGGATAATGTAAAATTTTATTTGGAGTGACAATTTATTTTGGCACTCTATGGCGTTTGTGTGAATTGGATCTGATTTTGAAGGAAATTCTGTCGAATCAAATTCTTGGCTGAATTTCTGTACAGAAGGGCCTGATTTGGATGAATTGTGCTACTATGTTGTTGTGTTGTTATTGTGTTGGATGGATACTGCAATATTCTTTTTTGTAATAGAAATTTGAATGAAGTAGAATGTACCCTTTGTGTTTATTTATCTCTTGGAAGAAATTTTTCAATCTTACCTTGTACTTGGTTATATGGGATAGGGAGACTGGGGGACAGGTGTTGGGAACAGCTGGAACAATCCCCAAAATTCCAGGATAAAGATGGAGAGACTCCAAATTTGAAGGGATGGCACATAGGATGCCAAGGTATTGGACATTCCTTCCTTCCACCACAAATAGACTTGGTTGATAAATCGCCCTTTCTTAACAAAGTGGGCTTTACTTTTGGTTTAGATGTGATGGCCATGGGGCATCTATTATGTTATAATTATGAAGGATTTGAAACTGGCATCATCCATTGGGATACATTATATAGGCTCAGTTAACAATGAGATATCACATGATAGTGTATACTAGGTCACATTAACACAATGGCTTATTCTCAGGGGGTTGCTCCTAGATCTTTGTGAAGGAAACTTAGTATTGAATTTCTAAAATGGTCCCGTTAAGATGTTTGGTCATTCCATGTGTTTCCATAAGTTTGATACCTACCTCTTGTTTCCCTCATGGATATCTTAAGCTGTTGAGTAATCTCTGTGGGAATGGAACCTTGTTATATCATGTGGATCTCCTTGCACCTCACTTTTATTTCTAATCTCATTGGATGCTCTGATACCATATTGAATTACTATTTTTCTTTTGAAGGAAACCTCGCAAGATCCCCCCTCTTTCTTGGAATATCTGGATGCAGGGTTGGTTGGCAACCTAGTGGTACTCAAAACTTAGCTGGACTAGAATTGGAGACAAACTTTGATATTTTTTTTCTGCCATCTCTCCTCATTTATTACAGAAACAAAGTGTAGGAGTGAAGCCTCGGGATGGACTATGTATACTTACCCTATGATCATCACTATTCATTCGCCCAAAGATCAAACACTAAGAAATAAGTACTTTTGACCTAACTTCAATTGTCAATGTAGAAATAGCGTTTTCCTAGCTTTGAAATCTCATTCTAAATTTCTATGTTGTCTATCATTTCAGCTAAGCAAAATCAAAATATCATCTTGTGTACTATCTTTCAGCACTTTGAAGTCAGTTTAAGTTCACTATGAATCCTATAGGTTAGACTAGATAATATGAAAATTCATTTTCTTAAATTCCCATTCTATCTTACATAAGATAACTTAATTCATGTCCACAAATGACCATGGAATAGGTCAATGGCACCAGACAGTACAATCAGTGTACACTGTCCATAAGACTGTAGGAGTGTATAGATGCATAGAACACTAATTGATGCTAAAATTTTATCCAAGTAAAAGAAATACTAATTAAACAAAAGTGTCTAGAACTCAACTGGAACTTCTTTTCATGTTAACATCAATAAAAAGAGATTTGAGACCTATCAAATCTCCATTTCCCTTGGGGACTTGTTGCTGAGAGAAATTGACTATTGTGTAGAACATTTTTCTATGAGTTTGCTACATCTCCTTTGTGCCCCACTTCAGGTTCTCGTTAATTTTTCCTCCCCTGCATGTAAGTCACATCATTTGCATGAACTGTATTTATGTTTATATTTTTAAAGTATTTTGTCTATTTGATCCACTCATAAATGTGCACAAGCAAGATCTAGATCCAAGAATAAAACGTCATATGCTGGACATTTTCAGATTCTTATATTTTTTGGGACCAGACAGTACAATAAGTGTACACTATCCACAAGACTGTAGGAGGGTATAGATTCATAGAACACTCATCGATGCTAAAATGTCATCCAAGTAAAAGAAATACTAACTAAACAAAAGTGTCTAGAACTCTCCTAGAGCTTCTTTTCACGTTAACATCAATAAAAAGAGATTTGAAACCTGTCAACTCTCCATTTCCGTTGGGGACTTGTTGCTGAGAGAAACTGACTATTGTGTAGAACATTTTTCCACGAATTTCCTACATCTCCTTTCTGTCCCACTTCAGGTTCTCGTTAAAGTTTCCCCCCCTGCATTCAAGTCACGTCATTTGCATCAACTATATTTATGTTTATATTTTTAAAGTATTTTGCCTCTATGATCCACTCATAAGCGTGCACAATCAAGATCTAGATCCAAGAAGAAAACGTCATATGCTGGACATTTTATATTCTTATATTTTTGGGGACTTATTTATCTTTTGACGTGTTTCAATAGCAACAATTTGCTTTTGTTGAAAATTTTTTATCTCTTAATTTAAGCTTATTTGAGCCTTCAATAATGTTTTGGGGTGTAACCTAATTGACGAAACTTGGGAAAGCTTTGGTAATGTCAAGGTCAGTGACAAAAGTCTAATATGGTATGTATGCAAATATCAAATAAAAATTGCAAATAGCATGTGTTTGGAAGTGGGGATGTAAGATGACTCACAGAATTAGATATGGAAAGTCTGCGCAAATGATTATCACCATACTGAAGACATCATATATTCAAGAGTAGAAGTACCATTTTCTTGGAAAGACATCTGATATTTTTTAATTGACCTGATACCTTGTAATTAGTATTTTTGAACATCTTACATGAATTCAGATTTAACAGAGACAATTGAACTGGAAAACATTCTAATAAATTATGTTTTGTGAATTTTATCTCCAGTATAGCAATATGAGTATCTATTTTGTCCAATAATTTCTAGATCTTGTTGATCCCACTCATTCAACCCTCTAAATGGATTAAAATTTTTAATATTGATTCTTAAAGCCATTCCAATACTACAAGAATTCTACCTTCTACAAAATTGAAGTAACTTGTAATTTAACACACTTAAATTCTAGTAAGTTCAGAACCTTCTTTCCACTCCTGATTTTGATTTTGAGCTAACAGAGCTCAGGGCTCAAACATAACTATGTTCTTATTAGGCACCCACATTCTCACAGAGGTTTGGCTGGTCAACACAAGCCACTTGGCCCATGATGAAGCCATTTTTTACTGTGTAGAATAATAAAGAGCATGATAAACATAAAATCCATGTCTAGGGATTCTTTCACGAATTCTCATTTAGACCAAGAACCCTCAGCAAAGGGACTATCGTCTTTCACATCACTACACAAAGGGGCATGACATCCAGCCCCTGCCAAAATGCACTAGGAATGATTGAAATTTCTTGGAATCCTTTTCCAAGGAAGTGTCACAATGAGTAGCAATGGTTGGGCCTAGTTAAACATAGCACTAGATTAACATGGAACTAGATACCTGCCACTTGATCACCTTGTCATAGGCCAAAAAACATAAAAAAAAACAACAACACACTTCGTGAGAGGTGAAGAGGAAAACCAGCTGTGAAAAGATGACAGATTTTACTTGGAAAATTTATGCCTGCTTTTGAAAATTGTTTCTCAGAGTTTTCCATGTTTCTTTTGATATCCTAAGAGCTTCAAGTTTCTTATCTTTATGAGGTCGTGGCTATTCCTGTTCTTAGAAATCCATTAATTGTTGTCTCCCATTTCCTATTTTCCCTACTTGAGGGGACATTGTCTCTAACAGCTTAGTCGATTAGCTTGAAGGTTAGTTGGAGATTGGGGAACTCAACCCATAACAAGGATCATTGCTTGACGCTGTAAAGAAGTTTATGTCTGAATAGGTGAAAACTACTAGAGTGTAGTTTCTTGAAAGTTGTTCCTTTTAATTTCCCATTTTCAATGTTTCGGGGCCCATAGTGTCTAAAACCTTGGTGGGCTATCTATTGGTTGGATTAAAGGCTATTGGAAGAACTAGAAAATCAAGAAATAGGAGACAGGGGTGTTTGGAAATATTCCTCTACTGAGAAGCTTGTGTTACAGTGAGTGAAATTACTTAACTGAGTTGTCATATTTATGGGACCTTGCATGAAACTTCTTCAAGGTGTTTCTACTTAGTATATTGAAAGAGTGCGAGGCTTTGGGTACAAACTTTGAGATTTGTTTTGTACCATCTCTCCTCATTCCATTCAGAAACAAAGTGCAGGAGTGAAGCCTCTGGATGGACTATGTATACTTACCCTATGAGAATAACTAGTCATCCCCCAGGAGATCAAACACTAAGAAATAAGTACTTTTGGCCTAACTTCAATTCGCAATGTAGAAATAGAGTTTTCCTAGCTTTGAACTCTCATTCTAAATTTCTATGTTGTTTATCGTTTCAGCTAAGCAAAATTAACATATCATCTTGTGTACTTCCTTTCAGCACTTTGAAGTCAGTTTAAGCTCACTATGAATCCTATAGGTTGTACTAGATAATATGAAAATGCATTTGCTTAAATTCCAGTTCTATCTTACATAAGATAACTTAATTCATGTCCACAAATGACCAAGGAATAGGTCAATGGGACCAGATAGTACAATAAGTGTACACTGTCCACAATACTGTAGGAGTGTATAGATTCATAGAACACTCGTTGATGCTAAAATGTTATCCAAGTAAAATAAATACTAATTAAACAAAAGTGTCTAGAACTCTCGTAGAGCTTCTTTTCACATTAACATCAATGAAAATAGATTTGAGACCTGTCAAATCTCCATTTCCCTTGGGGACTTGTTGCTGAGAGAAACTAACTGTTGTGAAGAAAATTTTCCATGACCTTGCTACATCTCTTGTGTCCCACTTCAGGTTCGCTTTAAAGTTTCCCCCCTGCATGCAAGTCACATCATTTACACGAGCTGTATTTATGTTTATATTTTTAAATTATTTTGTTTATATGTTCCACTCAGAAATGTGCACAAGCAAGATCTAGATCCAAGAATAAAACATCATATGATGGACATTTTTAGATTCTTATATTTTTTGGGACTTATTTATCCTTTGACGTGTTTTAACAGCAACAATTTGCTTTTGTTGAAGATTTTTTAGCTTTTAATTTAAGCTTATTTGAGCCTTCAATAATGTTTATGGGTGTAACCTAATTGATGTAACTTGGGAAAGATTTGGGGATATCAAGGTCACTGACAGGAGCCTTGATATGGTATTTATGCAAATATCAAATAAAAATTGTAAATAGGATGTGTTTGGCATGGGGATGTAAGATGACTCATAGAATTAGATATGGAAAGTCTACACAAATGATTATTACGAGACTGAAGACAACATGTATTCAGGGCTCAAACATAAATCTATGCTTAGTAGGCACCCACATTCTCACAGAGGTTTGGTTGGTCAACAGAAGCCACTTTTCCCATGATGAAGCCATTTTTTGCTGTGCAGAATAATAAAGAGCATGATAAACATAAAATCCATGTCTAGGTGTTATTTTACGAGTTCCCATTTGGACCAAGAACCCTCAGCAAAGGGACTATCATCTTTCACATCACTACAGAAAGGGGCATGACATCCAGCCCCTGCCAAAATGCACTAGGAATGATAAAAATTTCTTGGAATCCTTTTCCAAGGAAGTGTCACAATGAGTAGCAATGGTTGGGCATGGTTACATCTGACCCCAAAACTTAACACTAGATTAACATGGAACTAGAGACCTACCACTTGATCACCTTGTCATAGGCCCGAAAACCTGAAAAACAAAACAAGAACACATTTCGTGAGAGGTGAAGAGGAAAACCAGCTATGAAAAGATAACAAATTTTACTTGGAAATTTTCTGCCTGCTTTTGAAAATTGTTTCTCAGAGTTTTCCATGTTTCTTTTGATATCCTAAGAGCTTCAAGTTTCTTATCTTTATGAGGTCTTGGTTGTTCCTGTTCTTAGAAATCCGTTAATTGTTGTCTCCCATTTCCTGTTTTCCCTACTTGGGGGGACATTGTCTCTAACAGCTTAGTCGATTGGCTTGATGGTTAGTTGGAGATTGGGGAACTCAACCCATAACAAGGATCATTGCTTGAATCTGTAAAGAAGTTTCTGTCTAAATAGGTGAAAACTACTGGAGTGTAGTTTCTTGAAAGTTGTTCCTTTTCATTTCCCATTTTCAATGTTTAGGGGGCCATGGTGTCTAAAAGCTTGGTGGGCTATCTGTTGGTTGGATTAAAGGCTATTGGAAGAATTGGAAAATCAAGCAATAGGAGGTAGGGGTGTTTGGAAATATTCCTCTACTGAGAATCTTGTGTTACAATGAGTGAAATTACTTAACTGAGTTGTCATATTTATGGGACCTTGCATGGAATTTCTTCAAGGTGTTTCTGCTTAGTATATTGAAAGAGTACAAGGCTTTGGGTACAAACTTTGAGATTTATTTTGTACCATCTCTCCTCATTTATTGTAGAAACAAAGTGCAGGAGTGAAGCCTCTGGATGGACTATGTATACTTACCCTATGAGCACAACTAGTCATCCCCCAGGACATCAAACACTAAGAAATAAGTACTTTTGACCTAACTTCAATTATCAATGTAGAAATAGAGTTTTCCTAGCTTTAAACTCTCATTCTAAATTTCTATGTTGTCTATCATTTCAGATAAGCAAAATCAAAATATCATCTTCTGTATTGCCTTCCATCACTTTGAAGTTAGTTTAAGTTCACTATGAATCCTTTAGGTTGTACTAGATAATATGAAAATTCATTTTCTTAAATTCCAGTTCTATCTTACATAAGATAACTTAATTCATGTCCAAAAATGACCAAGGAATAGGTCAATGGGACGAGATAGTACAATAAGTGTACAATGTCCACAAGACTGTAGGAATGTATAGATTCATAGAACGCTCGTTGATGCTAAAATGTTATCCAAGTAAAAGAAATACTAATTAAACAAAAGTGTCTAGAACTCTCCTAGAGCTTCTTTTCACGTTAACATAAATAAAAAAAGATTTGAGACCTGTCAACTCTCCATTTCCCTTGGGGACCTGTTGCTGAGAGAAACTGACTGTTGTGTAGAACATTTTTCCATGACTTTGCTACATCTCCTTTGTGTCCCACTTCAGGTTCTCATTAAAGTTTTCCCTGCTGCATGCAAGTCACATCATTTGCACGAACTATATTTATGTTTATATTTTTAAATTATTTTGTCTATATGATCCACTCATAAATGTGCACAAGCAAGATCTAGATCCAAGAATAAAACATCATATGCTAGACATTTTTAGATTCTTATATTTTTTGGGACTTATTTATCTTTTGACCTGTTTTAACAACAACAATTTGCTTTTTTTGAAGACTTTTTATCTCTTAATTTAAGCTTATTTGAGCCTTCAATAATGTTTTTGGGTGTAACCGAATTGACGAAACTTGGGAAATATTTGGGGATCTCAAGGTCACTAACAGGAGTCTAATATGGTATTTATGTAAATATCAAATAAAAATTGTAAATAGGATGTGTTTGGCATGGGGATGTAAGATGACTCGCAGAATTAGATATGGAAAGTCTACACAAATGATTATTAGCAGACTGAAGACACCATATATTCAAGAGTAGAAGTACCTTGTTCTTGGAAAGACATCTAAGATTTTTTAATTGACCTGATACCCTGTAATTAGTATTTTTGAACGTCTTGCAGGAATTCAGATTTAACAAAGACAATTGAACCGGAAAACCTTCTAATAAATTATGTTTTGTGAATTTTATCTTCAATATAGCAATATGAATATCTATTTTGTCCAATCATTTCTAGATCTTGTTGATCCCACTCATTCAACCCTCTTAATGGAATAAATTTTTTAATATAGATTGTTAAAGCTAGTCCAATACTACAAGAAGTCTACCTTTTTCAAAATAGAAGTAACTTGTAATTTAACACACTTAAATTATAGTAAGTTCATAACAATCTTTCCACTCATGATTTTGATTTTGAGCTAACAGAGCTCACGGCTCAAACATAACTTTGTGCTTATTAGGCACCCACATTCTCACAAAGGTTGGTCTGGTCAACACAAGCTACTTGGCCCATGATGAAGCCATTTTTTATTGTGCAGAATAATAAAGAGCATGATAAACATAAAATCCATGTCTAGGTACTATTTCACGAGTTTTCATTTGGACTAAGAATCCTCAGCAAAGGGACTATCATCTTTCACATCACTACAAAAAGGGGCATGACATCCAGCCCCTGCCAAAAATGCACTAGGAATGATTGAAATTTATTGGAATCCTTTTCGAAGTAAGTGTCACAATGAGTAGCAATGGTTGGGCCTGGTTACATTTGACCCCCAAACACATCACTAGATTCTCATGGAACTAGATACCTACCACTTGATCACCCTATCATTTGTAGGCAGTCCCATTTGCCAATTTCATTTCTCAGATATGATTTATCTCATGTGCTCCAATATATGCAACTTCACCAAATTTGGGGAATCACTAAACACAGGGCTGACAAATAAGGGTGCTAAAGATGTAAAATCACCTTTACAACACACATAAAATCATAATTTCCAAGCACTACACTAAACTCACAATGCATTTATCCTAACCTAATTTCCAACAAAAAATATAACTCGAGAGAAAACTTTTATTTATATAGAAATGACATCACTTGTCTGTCCTTGGCCGCAATGGAACTTATTCTTCGATAGATATTCTACTTTCCGTTATTTGAACTTAACATTGTTTTTTCCTAATAGAAACTCCCCATTTTTAGCTGGAATGGGTTCAATCTCCTGGGACATGTTGCTCTTGGGATTCTTAGGTAGACCCATACAGAATGCACTGTTAATTGAACCTGGACCAGCAGTGCTAATCTTCCACAGGTCTATGAACTACATCCCAACCAACAAATTTAAATGGCAAGCCTTGAGGAGAACATGGCTAAGCCAACTGACTTGATCATTTCGTAGTTGTTAGTATTCATCCAACTGTACACTATCTATTCTCATCTTGGGTTGATATCTATTTATTGGTAATTTATACAGGTCCAATGATAAATATACAAATATATAGTGCTCCGTACTATGTATACATTTTTCCCAACTCAAAGTTATAGAACTACTATCTTGTGATAACCTTTCTGTGGCAACTGCTAAGCAACTAACAACAAAGACAGATTTCACACAATATTAGATGTATTTTATTTTCAATTGGCCTTCAGTTGTAAAGTTTTAGGCCTATTTTCATAGAAAAGGCAACATACCTGTAACTATAAATGTCCATCCCAAAGGTCTAGAGGCTAAAACAACAATTTGTCTCAATAACGTGGTAACCGGCAGGGGGACTCTAGTTGAACCTTTTCTTTGGCCTCTTGAGGTTTGGAGAAAAACACTTACAATTTTAGAGGTTATTTGGTTGTAAATTTCCCTGTTCCTTTTGCAAGCCTCACTTTGACCAGCTTTTTAGAGAGAGTGGAAACTTTAACAAGAACTTTATGTCCCATAAGAGATCTATCTTGAGAATGCTAGGACTTATGATGGAGAATTTGTATGTTGTTGCTTTTTATTGATAAACATCATGATAAACTTATTGTACCTTATTTTCAGTTCTCTCATTAAGGTTTTATTTTTCCCTCTGTTTTGACAGAAAAATCAAGCAAAGTACTTGACAGTCTTCAACCTGAAATGGTATAATTTTATATCTTTTATGGGGAAATACTTTCCAATACTTTACCATCAAAGTATTTTAGTGCACTTCCTATGAATAGAAAATAATATTATGGATTAAATTGACATATATTAAATCTGAAAAAAAAAATTCTAGTTGACGTATCCCAAACATCAATCAGGGAAACACAGTATACAAAATGTAAACTTTAGTTATACCAGAACAATAAAAAGCGGTTCATTCCTATATTATGAAAATATTATCTTTTAAAGGAAGGGGGTGAATGTCATGATAAACTCAAGAGTTGGGAGATATAGTGTTGATTTCTAATTCATTGAATGTTCTTTTACAGACAATATCTCCTAGTAGAGTGTCCGTGATGTTTTCTAGAACTCAAGACAAATGTGCTACCTGTGGAAAAACAGCATACCCTCTTGAGAAGGTAAGACTATTTGAATTAGTAGTTTCGTTTGCACTTTTCTTGTATATTTGTTTGTAATGTACCTTATTTAGAGAAGAAAATTTCTTTCAACATAAGGCAAAGATAAGTAAAAAAGATTTGTTACTCTTTAGTTTCTAATGCCTTAATATATCTATATGGATATAGAGGATTGTTTCATATTATTTGTTTATTTGTACTCTGGTAAAATAAATTGACAAGAAAACATATTTATAAGATAATCGGTCTAAACAAATCTAGTAGTTTTAATTGGAATGAGATGTCACTCATACCAGTATGGGTTGCCCCCTCTTTAGGGACACGCAATGAGCTTTCACCATTTTCCTGCTCTTAGAGGAAGTGATTTTGAGTAATCCCTCACCCGTTGTATGAGTAACCTTTGCAATCTTCTCTAGAACATTTGCATTAAAATTTTGCAATGAGTAATTAGACCATGGGATTTGGATACTATTTGAAGTACCCTAATCTCAAGGTGAGGCATGGATTTTATACACATGGACTAATTAATGTTTTTGGTTACCACCACTATTCCACCAATTTCAACTCAATGATTGTTGCTAGGATATTATTGCAATGGATACATTTTATCCCTTGTTTCAATGTTGTACAATGTTATCATAGGGGTTATCCATGATGATAAGAAGCAATTACCCTATACTTGCATGAGTATGAACTTATATTATCTATCTTGCAATCAAAGATGAAGATTAGGTGGCCATTTTTTCTTCTTGTAAATCACGTCTTCAAGAATTAGGGACTTTCTTTTTTGCTAAAAGTTAAAACTAGGTGAATCATTGTATGATTCATACTGCAAACTAGTTGAAGTAGAAAGTCCACTCCCAAAGAGAAACACTTCCAATGGATGTAGAAGAATTCTAGCATCTAATAGACTCTCCCACTATGAGTGCAATGTTGTGTTCTCTCCCACTGTGAGTGCAGTGTTGTGTTTTGAAGGTCTAATTGGGCCTCTAAGACTTGTTGATTATATAAATGCTTGTTTACCACCCCGTTTTCTTAATGCAAAATGATAAATTGCACCCTTGTGAAACAAACCCTTCCAACTGTACTAGTCACCCATTGATGAGAGAATGGAGGATCTGGTGAACACACCATTATCTTTTGAAGATGCACTTGTTGCTTTGTTTGACCACAATGATCATACACTTCAAAGGCACGTAAAAAAATTGTAAAAACATTGTTAGGAATCCCTAGGTTACACCCCTATCATCCTAAACTAGCCTAGCTACCATCCCCTTTGGCCCTCGCCAACTTATCCCTCAACGCAAGGCCATTTAGATCAGTGATTTGGCCTCTAGAACCTAACATCCTATGTTACACTCACCTTGGAGTGGATTATTTCCTCCATGATCCCAAGGCCATAAACCTTCAACGCAAGGGCTCTAGGCTCCTTATTCAGCCATCTTCATACCTCTCGGCCCTCCATAAACTCTTAATTGCATATTCATAAAGGAGGCAACCATCACCATATTTCCTTAGCTCATTTGACCCTACACCAACCTACCAACATCCCTTTGACACCTAAGCTATCAACTCTCAAACGTTGCACACCCTAGGCCCTAATATAGTCCCAAAGATCATTGTTGGTTAAAATTTGTCTGGTTTGTCTTCCCATAATTCCATCCTACCACAAGGCACCTACTTTGTTGTGATTGTCTTATCATCCAACCATATATTGGACACCTGAAACATAAACACAAGAAGATCATAAAGCTTTACCATCTGATCTATTTTGGATGCTTATTTAATGGTAAAGATCAGTATTATTAATCTCTGCAACTTGTTGACATTCTTCCCATAAGCATGACATATGTATTTATCCTTTGACTGGGCATCTTGAATAACACTTGTCATCATATTTATCTTGCGTACTGTCATACTGAAAATTGCATTCTTGAGTTGAAGATTTTTATTTTGATTTTCATTGGCATTTAGCATACCTGGGTATTATCTTTGTCCCACAGTGATACTTGGCATACATATTGATTAATTGATTGCTTCTATTATCACTATAATTTCATAAGTGCAAGTTTAGTATTGGAAACTTTCCCATAAACCAAATCTGAACTACATATCACTACCTTGCAATTGCAATACTGATATTAATTGATTGCTTCTATTATCAGTATAATTTCATAAGTGCAAGTTTAGTATTGGAAACTTTCCCATAAACAAAATCTGAACTACATATCACTACCTTGCAATTGCAATACTGACATTGGGATTGTGTTTATACTTGGTGCAAAAAATTTGGAATCCTTTTCATCACTCTGGAAATAAATAAATTGGAGATAGCATGCATATTGAAACATAAGAATAGCTGCAATCTCCAACAACAGTACATGCTATGATAGTCATATCCGTTTTGTTGTTGGGTTTGCTTGAGGCATACATACTATGCACCTTTGAAATTTACACTTGATTTAATACTTCATTTTTGGAAATTGTCTTGGTCACCTTGATAGTTTTATTTCCTTGATATCTACAAGAGAATCGTGTTATTATAAGCATTTGATGAGTTTTGGAACCATTCTGGAACATAACTACTGTATAGTCAACAAATATGAATCATTTGGGCATATTGAATTAAAACTGGGAATCACTGACAGTGTAAATTCTCCTTCCTTTTGGAAAGCACTATAGATGAATATTTGGAAACATATTTGTGTTTGGCATCACTGAGTTTTTAGTACTTGGGGCATATTGCAGTTGTGTGAAAGTCATTGTTTACATTTACACCTAATTGCAAGATTTGTATGACATACATTTTCTTTGGCTTCGTATGACATACATGATTGCAAGATTCTGTTTATGCAGCCATAAAATATAATTCACAACAGTTTATTTTTACAGGTTGATAAGTGCAACTGAGCAGAAAATAGACTCACTTCTTCCTTCCTATCAAAAGCAGTTGAAGATGCCAAACCTAGAGTACTTGAGTGCCTCTAGGATTACTCACTTGATAGAGGTAAGCATGAGTTAATGTATGAAGTATCTTGTTGTATGTAGTATTTTTAAAAATTGTCATAGTGATACTAAAATGAGCCAATAAATTATGAACATATAATATCAATGATTTTTCATACTGAAAATTGCATTCTTAAGTTGAAGATTTTTATTGTGATTTTCATTGGCATTTGGCATACCTGGGTATTATCTCTGTCCCACAGTGATACTTGGAATACATATTGATTAATTGATTGCTTCTATTATCAGTATAATTTCATAAGTGCAAGTTTAGTATTGGAAACTTTCATATAAACCAAATCTGAACTACATATCACTACCTTGCAATTACAGTACTGACATTGGGATTGTGTTTATACTTGGTGCAAAAAATTTGGAATCCTTTTCATCACTCTTGAAGTAAATAGATTGGAGATAGCATGCATATTGAAACAAAAGAAGAACTGCAATTTCCAACAGCAGTACATGCTATGACAATGATATCCATTTTGTCGTTGGGTTTGCTTGAGGAATACTATGCACCTTTGAAATTTAAACTTGATTTTATACTTCATTTCTGGAAATTGTTTTGGTCACCTTGACAGTTTTATTTGCTTGATATCTACATGAGAATCATGTTATTTTAAGCATTTGATGAGTTTTGGAACCATTCTGGAACATAACTATTGTATAGTCAACAAATCTGAATCATTTGGGCATATTGATTTGAAATTGGAAATTACTGACAGTGTAAATTCTCCTTCCTTTTGGCAAGCACTATAAATCGATATTTGGAAACATATATGTGTTTGGCATCACTGATTTTAGTACTTGGGACATATTGCAGTTGTGTGAAAGTCATTGTTTACATTTACACATGATTGCAAGGTTCGTATGACATACATTTTCTTTGGCTTCGCATGACTTACGTGATTGCAAGATTATGTTTCTGCAACCTGTTGAGGCCTGGAAATTCACAAGCAACAACAGCAAGGGATTCTCCCCTATCAACGTTCCCAATTAGCCCATGACTATTTGGTGTAGGGAATCCGTCCGGTTTGTGATCTGACTACCGTAGGTCAAGTAATAAAAATAAAGGTTTTACCGGTTGCGGCCCAGTCCACTATATGTATTTTTGTATTTTTTACGTAAAATATGATATGCAAGTGCCTACCTATATGCAGATTTGATAAATAATTCCGGGAGTATTCACAAAGTGATGTGCATGTTCTTACCTTTCG
>LPNX011228694.1:0-19595 GCA_001517045.1 Pseudotsuga menziesii | reverse complement strand
AATCACATACATTTTCAGAAGATAAATTACTAACTAAACTATCTCTAGAGAGCTAGATATTAATTCATGAGTAATACAACACTGTCCACGTGTTATGGAAAATCATAGATAGCTGTTCTTATGACCAAAACATATAAACATGAATAAAAGTAGACATGATAAGATAACTCATCAATAGATAAAAGGTCCCATTACTCATAGTGGAAAAACATCACAGAATGTACTAGAGAACATTCAGACAAGAAAATAGGTTCAGAAAGTTAGAACATCCTCATAGTTAATGAAACACAGTCGAAAACGAAATAGTACCCATTCAACATCGTTCATTTAATCACATTGAGACATTCCACGTAGCACTTTCTCCAACAAGTAAAATTTGCAATTTCTGGTTGTAAAACGAAATAGTTCCTCTTACAAGCGATAGTTTACAAGTTTTCTCTAGGGGAAAAATCCCCTCTCCATTCTAACTTTCAAATATTTAAACTAAAACAGTTGACCGCTTGGGCTTCCCCCAAACGTGTGACCTTTCGGTCCCTCAAACGTTTCATATCCCTATTTTTTATCTTTTCTATGCGCACTCATGACCCGCTGAGTCACTGACAGACCTTCCAGATCTGTGCCTTTTTTGCTATTGGTTTTGCCTTCTACCTCGCTTTCCCTCCTTGTGATCCTATAGGTTTCGGTTCGACTTTTGCCAAAACTGCCCAGCTTCCTTCTGCCACCTATCTCCCAGTTGTACCTTCACGCCGTGGTAGTCTAAACAGTCTCTTAAGTCCACCTGTAATCAAACGACATCTATCATTCATTGGGACTCAATTTTCAATAAAAACAACTACGTCTATAAAACGAGTAATCATCAAGAGAGGTCGTGCACTGCATTTCAGTTCTGGGAACCTTAACAGGTGCTGTCACCACTGTCTTGTCCACACATGGGCTTGAAAAACTCACTAACGGTGAGAAGAGGAAACTCATCGGTGGCTTGAAACACAAAAACATCGGTCGGGTAGACTTATTTTAAGCCGCATAAGTGGGTCTCAATAGGCGACGGGCACCCCGAAACCATTTAAAGCCTATCGGAGTCGAAAAAGTTATGAACTAAAAAGTGGGCGGGAAAGCTTCCAGTCGAAAATCGAAAATACATCGACATCAGACGACAAGTGATTAGCACAGCCACAACGGCGAAAGAGAAAAGGCTACAGAAACGCGATCAGAAATCGACTCGCATCGGTGGGCGGAGCACTTACATTTCGGGTGCTTAGCTGCTTTGGGAGCCGCAACGACGGAAGACGAACAAACAACAGCCTCCGATCAATAAAAATGCTAAATGTTTGAAAAACTTTAAAATTTAGCAACGGCCAAACTGTTTCACCTCTGAAACAGTGGTTTTACAAAGGACAATTGGTCTGAATCATCCTTGACTAGTAAAATAAAACAAACTCCAAAATCCGCAACCCATAGTTGCTACAAACACAAGCAACTTCTGAAAACAGGACGAGAGTTAATCTTCAAAATAATCCGAAATTAAAGCATGACCCCAAAAATAATGGATCCAAACGATTCAAAACAACATTAAAATCATGAGGGGGACCAAAATTTGAAAAATTTGGGGAAAACAGCTGCAGCTGCAACAATTGGCGATTACCTGGTGAACCTAGATCTCTGGAGGAATATTCCTTGAGTGATAGACTGTTTAACAACAAACGAACTTATTAAATTCTTCCAGCTATCTGGATTTCTCGAATGGCAACTGTATGTACTTTTAATCATTGATGATAGTCTGATTTGGGAGAGGGGAAACCGGGACTTCTCAAGTCAATATAACTCTTTTTAGGCCTAAAGATGAGTTTCATTGTTACCTCTGTCTTCAGGTAGCTGTCAGCTTGGACACCACAGGATTGCAGCATATGGTAAATAGAAATATTCATTTGTTCCTCATTCCCATGCCACTTTAGCACTTTTTGTGCTTTTGGACTTTTGTCCTTTTCATATGAGTCCTCCTGTATGCCTTTCTTTCTGAATTTTAATTCAGGCTCCTCTATCCCAAGTGTCCTTTTGTGTGAGAGGTGTATTCAAGTTTCATCTCACGGACGGAGAGGAACTTTCGGCGATTTTGCTACTTATATGGTTCCGCATTTTTTTGATATATACTGCTTTCATAGGAGATTTTGACTCTTATTTTCCTTTTGGCATTCATTTCTTGGCATGGGATCATTTGTATCTAATATGCTATTTACCTTGCTTCTTTCCATGGGCCCTTTGTTGTCACTCCCTAGGACATTTTAAATGTGACATGGATGGAGCCTCAAAATAGTATTCTAGACCCCTTTGATTCTGGTTTATTTCACAAGGGTTAAGCAGGACTTCAATGCGTACATAGCTATTCGAGAAAACTGCTAAAATGGAAGAAGTTCTTTTAGATAAACAGCAATACATAGTCTTGTACCCAAGAACTTTAATCAGTCCAAAATTCTGATGTTCTCCATGCAACCGCGGGTTTTATTGAAATCGTTAGAAATTTAAACTAAAACAAAACTGAAAATCATGACTCAAAGAAGAAGGTCAGGCCAGATTAATTATATACAAGATAGAATAACACCAACAAAACTCAGGAAAAATAGGGTTTGAGAACTAATCCATTCACTGGTAAGTTCTCTTCCCACCCTTGTAAGTCTTGCAACCTATAAGTTGAAGGGCCAAGCTTTGCCGCAATCTGGAAAGGACCTACCCAGAACTACTGGAATTTCATGTGTTTTCCTTTCTCATCATGGGGGTGGTCCCACTTGAGAACCAAATCTCCCACTTCAAAGTCTTTTGTTCCTGCCTTGCGTTTGTCGAACCATCTCTTTATTACCTCTTGTTGTTTCTTAAAGTGCTCTCTGGCTTTAGATCGAGCCTCTTATGCTTTCAGGAGATTATATATCCTCATTTGCAGGACTTCATTATCCGATCTCCTAGATTCTTGAGCTATTATGGAAGAGGGTAGCATGACATTGGGGGGAAGAATGGATTCTTTACCATACATAAGGTTATACGGAGACACTCCTATCGAAGACTTGGGGGTGACTCTATCGGCCCAAAGGGCATTTGGTAGTGCTGAGTGCCAACTCTTCTGGTTTTCTATCACAGTCTTCTTTAAAATTCTAATCAGATTTTTGTTAGTAGATTTAGCCAAGCCATTTCCTTGTGGATAGTAATTAGAAGAATAATGCAACTTTATTCCTTTCTCATGAGAAAAATCAGTTAATTTAATCGATGAAAAGTAAGTAGCATTATCAAAGACTAAAGAAAGTGGAACTCCAAACCTGGTCATAATATGGTCCTGTAGGAAGTTGATGACCGCGTCCTCATTTATTTTGCGCAGTGGGATGGCTTCGACCCAGCGAGTAAAGTAATCAGCTGCGGTTAGAATATACTTGTGTTGTAGGGAAGAGTTCGGCTTTATCTCCCCAATAAAATCCAACCCCCATTGCTCGAACGACTCCGTGATCATCACAGGCTTCAGTGGTCCAGCTGCTCTAGATTGTCTTCCACTACACCTTTGACAAATGTCGCACTTCTTGACATGGGCGTGTGCATCTTTGAAAAGCGTGGGCCAATAGTAACCGGCTTTGAGAATTTTGTGAGCTGTAGTATCTCCTGAAAAATGTCCCCCAGCAGGCCCGTCATGCAGATCTGTCATTACCTTCTTCGCGTCTTCTTTCTCTAAGCATGTAAGAAGAACTCCGTCTTAATTTTTTCTAAATAAGATTCCTTCAACAATTTGATAGGAGGATGATTTAAGACGCAGCGCTCTTCTTTGCTTAGAATTCCAATGTTCTGGAAACAATCCTATCTGAAGGTAATGCACGAGGTCTCTATACCAAGATTCGGGGGCTGTGAACAGAGGACATACATCCATCAAATGTAACTCAGCCTCATCTTCCCAAGCATGTTCTTCATTGTTTCCATTTTTAGTCATTAGTTTGCACAACCCTTGCCCTTTAAATATAGAAGCTGGCCTAAACTTGAGGTCATACTCTTGAAGAGTTGTTACCCAATTACCCCTTCTTTCTCCTAACTCCTTCTGTACAAAAAGGGACCTCACAGCTGGGTATGGGAAGATCACCTTGGTTCAATTTTTTAATAGGTAGGGCCTGAATTGTTTCACTGCTTTGAATACTGAATAAGCTTGTTTATCAATAGCTGGGTAATTTAATTCAGCCCCTTGCAGACCAGTGCTCATGAAAGATATGGGGAATTCATCCCCCCCATCTTCCTTTTGAGTAAGCACAGCTGCTAGCGAATCATCAGATGCAAAAGTATACAGAATAAAATCTTTACTGAAATTTGGGCTTTTTAGGGAGGGTGCGTGTGCAACAGCAGTTTTAATCTTGCTGAATGTGTTCTTCTCAATCTCAGTCCATTTGAATTATGCACTTTGCTTCACCATTTGCTGCAGAGGTTTGACAATCTGAGCAAAATCTGGCACAAATATTTGCATGAAGTTTATTGTTCCCATAAATGATTGCATCCCCTTTTTATTATGGGGAAAGGGGATCTGTTCAATGGCCTTGATCCTTTCCGGATCTATAGAGATTCCCTTCTTTGAAACTACGTGACCCAGCAACTTGCCCTCCGTAACAGCGAACACACACTTCTTGGGATTGAGTGAGATACCATATTTCCGACAGCATTCAAAAATTTGCCTTAGATGAAACGCACATTCTTCTCTCCTCTTTGAGAATATCGTAATATGATTGAGATACAATACAGCACTACAGCGAATCAAACTGTGGAAAGCTATGTCCATAGCCCTTTGGAATGTAGCTCCAGCATTTATAAGCCCAAAAGGAATTCTTCGGTAAGCGAAGGTTCCCCATCTGGTCCTGAATGTTGTCTTCAATCCGTCTTCTTCAGCTACCAATACTTGATTGTAGCCTGAGAATTCGTCTAATAAATAAAATAGTTCAGAACCTGAGACCATTTGTAGTAGTTGCTCCATGGGTGGAACATGATAGTTGTCTTTATCCAAAGCGCGATTTAAATTTCTGAAATCCACGCAGAGCCTGATTTCTCCATATTTTTTCCTCACTGGTACCAGATTTGAGACCCATTCAGAGTGTCTAACCTTAAAAATGATTTTAGCATCCAATAATTTCTTAACTTCACTCTAGATCAGGGGTTCCAATTTTGGGTGCATTTTCCGTAAAGGTTGCTGATAAGGTTGTATGCTAGATTTGATGGGGATAACATGTTGGATGATGCTGGTGTCATATATCTTCAAATCCTCATATGTCCAGGAGAAAACATCTTTATATTGATTAAAAAGACTGATGAACTTACCTCTTTCTGCTGGTGAACAGCATTTGCCAAGATTCACATATTTAGGATTTGTCTCGGTTCCTAAATTTATCAATTTGAACTGTAGAGATGAGCTATGAGTCTTCACATTTGCTAGTCTTCTGAATTTTTCATTTAAATCAAACATTCTTTCTAAGGTTCTGACCCCTTTAGGGATGAAATTATCATATTTCAGCTTGGCCTGTTGTTCTTCATCATCTATAATCGCCCCTTTAAATACCTCGTCATTTGTCAAGCATTCTATAATCTGCTGATCGTCGTCGAACACTCGTAGGTTGGTAATCATATCAGGGATCGAGGGCCTAAAAAGCAATTCAATGGAGCACCGATTATTAGTAGGCATAAGCCTAGCAGCTGATGTGGCCAACAGGTCAGCTGTTGCATTTTTAAGTCTTGGAATTGATATAATATTAAATGCATTAAAACATTTGAGTAGGTCCCATACCTCATTTTGATAAGCTTTTAAGTGAGGAGAAATGCAATGTATTTGATTCCGAATCTGTTTTACAATTATTTGAGAATCTCCAAAAGCTTTCAGATTACTTACCTTTAATTCGATTTCTTTCCTTAAACCTTGCACCAACGCTTCATACTCAGCTTTGTTATTTGTACATTCAAACTCTAATCTGCATGAAAGAAAATGTTTATTCTTCTTGGGGTCGATCAGGACACAGTCAGCCCCTGACCCTTCTAACGTCTTAGAACCATCAAAAAACAATGTCCAGAAATCGCTAACTACTGTGCGAGAATCTACCCCTACCGCTAAGTTTACTATTTTACAGTTGATTTCATCAGCCTATGAAAATCAAAGGAGATCAGGCTGAGCGTCTGACGTGTTGCTGGCTTCTTCTGCTTGGTAATTTCCCGGTTCCAACTCAATAAAGTAATTTCCCAACACAGAATCTACTGGTTAGTTTTTTTCCTCAAGTTGAGTAACGTTTTATTTCATGTGAGGCTCCCTCAAGATTCTAATTTGATTCGGGCTTCCTTTATACGGCAGCCACAGATGCGACCAATCCGAGAAAAAATATCTGTTTAGTTTTGCTGACCAGTCTCTGCTTAGAACAAGCCCATAAGCGTCTGGTATGTCGGGCACCACGATATCAATAACTTGGCACACTTTATCATTTGAAGACAGGTGGACTAGGACATCCTCCATTTCCCCAATTACTTTCACATTCGTCCTATCCAACTGAACAACCCTCCAAGTGGATGGCTTAGGTTGCCCATTTATCCTTTTACAGACTGATATTGGCATGACGTTAACTGACGCCCCTGATTCTACTAGGAAATTATGTACGTTGTGATTAAAAATTTCAAAAGTGAGGAGGAAAGGTGGATTCTTGTTCTTAGACTTACCCCCAATGCTTGCTTTCCTGATTTCTTCTTCTTCCTTGGGTTGATTGTCAATGGGCAGCCTCTCCTCTGATGCTTCAAGTGCTTTCAAAAGTTTTTCTTTCTGCTACGGCACCTTACACATTTCAAATAATGAGATATTCATCCTTGTCTTCTTTATATCTTCCACAATATCATAATCCATCTGTGGTTCAGTGGGATGTGGCTTATCAACATTCATTTTTTCTTCCTGGGACTTGGCATACGTATCATTCTGCCTAGGATCTTGGCTAGTAATGGTGAATTCGGGAATCTTATCAGCTGAGGAATTATTTTGAAATTTCTTAAAAAATTTTTGCAGCCTTTTAATCTTTGGGAGCATGAGACTGTCTTCTTTCACCAACCCTTGGCTTCTTGTTGTTACATTCTCTTCCACGACATCCTCGTACTCCCAATTTCTTTCCTCCATGGCATTGAATAACGAGATAGAGTTCCACAGAACCATGGTCTCAGCCTCTTGTTCTTTCGTTGGCGTATTACTGCCTTTTCTTTCCTCGTCTCCATCTTCTGTTAATTTAGAGTCCAACAGCTGATTCATCACTAATGTCATCGAGATTATCCATTGAGGACAGTTCTTTTCAGAGTGAGGTTGTTGGTGGAAATTTCAAAAATTTCCCATTCCTACCTCTGTTAAATTCATAGATGTTGAATTGTGTGGAGGGGGTTTGGATTGATTGTTGTCCTCCCATTTCTTATAATAGGGCTTGTAGAACTTTTGGGCTTCCTTTTCTTTCTCCATTTTTGCCATACTTTCAAAATCTGGTGATTGCTCTTCCTTAGGCTTGGTAAACAACAAGGCTTTCCTTCCCACACTTTTCTCTCATGATCGTTCTGGATAATCTTCAATACTTTCCCTTTCAGCCTCTACTTTCTCCGCCTCCTCATAGGTCTCTGCTAAAGTGGGCTTGGCCTTAATTTTGACAAACATGGCCAACTCGGGTCTCAAAGCTGAGGTATAATATTCAATCAGGACTTTATCTATAAGCCTATCAGCTTCAGAAAAATTCTTGAGATATGCTGCAAACCTTTGAGTGAAACTGTGCACCTTTTCCTTTCTCTCTTTCTTCAAGGTGCATAGTCCTTTCATAAGAGCTGCATGAGTCTTCTGGGTTGCATACTTACTTCTAAAAATCCTCTCGAAGGTATCCCAATCAGGGATAGAGTTCATAGGAAAACCAAAGTACCATGATGCCGCAGCTCCTTTAAGGGTGTGCAGGAAAAGTCTGCAAACTACATCTTCATATTCCCCAGTCCTTAACCCTTCTATTGCCAAATAGAAATTTTGCAAGTGGTCGTCTACTAGTATATTTTCACTTGGGTCAAATTTGGGCAGCATCTTTTCAAAGGATTGAGGTAAATCATGTAATGGAGGTGTTAGGTTTAAAGGTGATCTGGCTCTCTAGGCAGGTGGTGGATTCGGTGGGTTGGGTGGTTGATTTGCGTTTATGCCTGCCATGAGTCTGGGTGGAGAGTGAGGAGGTGAGCAAACAGGAGTGTGAGCAAGAGAACTGTGAGGAGTATCTGGGCCCTCTTGATTCAAAGGCAGTACAACTTCTTATAAGGTTGTTTCTACAAGTTCTTCCCAATCCTCAACCAGCACTGAGTCTTCCAATATAGGATGATCCTTCCTTTTATATTCTCTTCTGGGAAATTCAGGGATGATTGGAAATCATCCAATATTCTTCACATATGCCCAGTGTGTCTTCTCATATTATTAACAACTTTGTTGTCGACAGAATACAAAAGTTCTCTACCCTCTTCTTTCGGAATTGGATTAGGAAACACACTGGCTTCTGAACTATTACCGGTGGAATAGTTTTGGGAAAATGGGTTTTCTCATCCAGCCATGCACTGGAGGCCCTCCTTCTAGCACCAGAAACTGTTGAGGCCTAGAAATTCGCAGGCAACAACAGTAAGGGATTCTCCCCAGTCAACGTTCCCAATTATCCCATGACTGTTTGGCGTAGGGAATCCGTCCGGTTTGCGGTCCAGCTACCATAGGTCAAGTAACAAAATAAAGGTTTTACCGGTTGCGGCCCGGTCCACCGTATGTACTTTTGTATTTTTTACTTAAAATATGATATGCAAGTGCCTACCTATATGCAGATTTGATCAAGAATGCCAGGAGTATTCACAAAGTGATGCGCAGGTTCTTACCTCTCGTCTTAGAACTCGCAAGCATCTAAATCACATACATTTTCAGAAGATAAATTACTAACTAAACTATCTCTAGAGAGCTAGATATTAATTCATGAGTAATACAACACTATCCACGTGTTATGGCAAATCACAGATAGTTGTTCTTATGACCAAAACATATAAACATGAATAAAAGTATACATGATAAGATAACACATCAATAGATAAAAAGTCCCATTACTCATAGTGGAAAAACATCACAGAATGTACTGGAGAACATTCAGACAAGAACATAGGTTCAGAAAGTTAGAACATCCTCACAGTTAATGAAACACGGTCGAAAACGAAATAGTTCCCATTCAACATCGTTCATTTAATCACATTGAGACATTCCACATAACACTTTCTCCAACAGGTAAATTTTGCAATTTCTGGTTGTAAAACGAAATAGTTCCTCTTACAAGCGATAGTTTACAAGTTTTCTCTAGGGGAAAATGCCCCTCTCTGTTCTAACTTTCAAATATTTAAACTAAAATAGTTGACCGCTTGGGATGCCCCCAAACATGTGACCTTTCAGTCCCTCAAACGTTTCATATCCCCATTTTTTATCTTTTTAGTGTGCACTCATGACCTGCTGAGTAACTGACAGACCTTCCAGATCTGCGCCTTTGTTGCTATTGGTTTTTCCTTCTACCTCGCTTGCCCTCCTTGCGATCCTATAGGTTTCAGTTCAACTTTTTCCAAAACTTCCCAGCTTCCTTCTGCCACCTATCTCCCAGTTGTACCTTCATGCCATGGTAGTCTAAACAGTCTCTTGATTCCACCTGCAATCAAACGACATCTATCATTCATTGGGACTGAATTTTCAATAAAAACAACTACGTCTATAAAACGAGTAATCATCAAGAGAGGCCGTGCACTGCATTCCAGTTCTGGGAACCTTAACAGGTGCTGTCGCCACTGTCTCCTCCACACATGGGCTTGAAAAAATCACTAATGGCGGGAAGAGGAAACTCATCGGTGGCTTGAAACACAAAAACATCGGCCGAGTAGACTTATTTTAAGCCGCATAAGCGGGTCTCAACAGGCGACGGGCACCCCGAAACCATTTAAAGCCTATCTGAGTCGAAAAAGTTATGAACTAAAAAGTGGGCAGGAAAGCTTCCAGTCAAAAATCAAAAAGATATCGATATCGGACGACAAGTGATTGGCATAGCCGCAATGGCAGAAGAGAAAAGGCTACAGACACGCGATCAGAAACCGACACGTATCGGTGGGCGGAACACTTACATTTCGGGTGCTTAGCTGCTTTGGGAGCCGCAACGGCGAAAGACAAACAAACAACATCCTCTGATCAATAAAAATGCTAAAAGTTTGAAAAACTTTAAAATTTAGCAACGGCCAAACTGTTTCACCTCCGAAACAACAGTTTTACAAAGGACAATTGGTCTGAATCATCCTTGACTAGTAAAATAAAACAGACTCCAAAATTCGTGACCCACAGTTGCTACAAACACAAGCAACTTCTGAAAACAGGACGAGAGTTAATCTTCAAAATAATCCGAAATTAAAGCATGAACCCAAAAATAATGGATCCAAACGACTAAAAACAACATTAAAATCATGAGGGGGACCAAAATTTGAAAAATTTGGGGAAAACAGTTGCAGCTGCAACACAACCATAAAATCTAATTCACAATAGTTTATTTTTACAGGTTGATAAGTGCAACTGAGCAGAAATTAGACTCACTTCTTCCTCCCTATCAAAAGAAACTGAAGATGCCAAACCTAGAGTACTTGAGTGTCTCTGGTATTAATCACTTGATAGAGGTAAGCATGAGTTAATGTATGACGTATCTTGTTGTATATACCATTGCATAATTGTTTTTTTATTTCTCGTACACCAAATAACTGCATGAAAGATAATACATTAATGTATTTTGAATCATGATTGTTTTGAATTCTTAATTTGAATTTGTTAGATTAGATTTTCCTATTTTACACATGAACTTGGTTATTGTTCTACTTTACAGTTCATTGTTTTTCTATTGAGATTTTTTTATTGGATTTTGCAGGAGTGAACTTAACTAAGTGGGCCATTAAGTATGAAAAGCCTGTTGCTGAGGCTTTTCCATTGAGTATGAAGAGCCTGCTATTGAGGCTTTCAAGCTGCTAAGTATGGGTTAATTGAAGCTACCATAGGATGTAAGTATGGCTTAGCAGCTAAGTACAAGTGAGATGGTTTAGCCATTGTAATATTTTGAAAAGTCATCAATGTACTAGATTATTTTCATGCTGAGACTTTTCCATTGAGTATGAAGAGCCTGTTGTTAAGGTTTTCAAGCTACTAAGTATAGGTTAATTGAAGCTGCCACGGGATCTAAGTATGGCTTAGCAGCCAAGTACAAGTGGGATGGTTTAGCTATTGTAATATTTTGAAAAGTCATCGATGTACTAGATGATTTTCATGTAAAATTATATGGAGATAGTTTTTGAGAAAACTCATATTTATTGTAATACTTGACATTTCATATATATAATATAATTTGTGCGGTTTAAAACGTATATGGTTGTACATTATATTTTTTATAAGTGTTGTAATTAACTAATTAATGTGACATTGCATAATTCACACATGTATTAGATGATGATAAATATTGTATGATTCTTTTTTTAATTTAAACATGATAATATATTAAAAAATTCTATTGATTGATAACGGACACAATTAAAACTATTAAAATATAATAACCACATAAAAGGACTAACAATGACTAAATTAGTGACCAATAAATGAGATTAATGACCAAAATCCGCATATAAAATGACCAAAAATTGAGAGATATGTGACCAAACAATGAAATATAAATGACAAAAAGAATGACCAAAATTCGCATATCAATGACCAAAAAACAATTTTAGTGGCTAATTTATGGTCTTTTATTACGCGACCAAATTTGGTCATATTCTAGTTTGTCATGTGGTCATATATTTGGTCATTTATTCAAATATATGACCAAATTAATGACCAACTAACAAGCTATAAATGACCAATTTTGGTCGCATAATAAAAGACCGTAAATTAGCCACCAGTGATCGCCAAACCAAAAGTGGTCATTGATATGTGGATTTTGGTCATTTTTTTGGTCACTAATATCTCATTTTCCACTAGTGATGGTTGCACTATGTAGTTTCTTGGGTTCAAGCTTTTTCTATACGTTAATGGAATCCTTATTATTTTCTTCAAAGGTGTGTTGGAGGTTTTTCTCGGTGTTGATGGCCACCACAAGTCACAACTTTGTTGGTTTACTGCGTATCGAACCCGAGCTATCGTTTAGTGGCCTTTCAACTACCTTAACCAGGTATGCTCAGCTTAGTTCTATACAGTTTTACATTCTTTTTCTGACTCTTGAACAAACAAATGGTTGACTTGGGTTTTGGTTTAAAATGTAGGAAGAGGAGGAATAGGGGCGTCCCAGAGGAGCCGATCCCTGGCCCTCTCTGCATTAGGATAAGGTAATGTAACTTTACTTTAGTCATTTTTCTTTCGCATTTTATAATAATAATTGTTATGGTTCTGACTGTATTGCTGGTGGACACAGGTTATCAGGAAGATGACGAGGGTGGAGACAGGGTCACCTCCTCCTAGGCCTGCTACTTCCCAACCCAAAGGTGAGTGTAAGTAAAATTTACTCTATTAACCCTTATCTACGATAATATTTGCATAACCAACATCTGACTCTTTCTTCATTGGCCGATGTTGCATGTGGCTCGTGGTGTGGATGTTTCCCATATGAAACAATGGCCCATATAGCCATGAGGTAAGGGTTAATTGATTAACAAGGTGTCTAGTTTCGTGGTTGTGTAGTAACCAGGATTTCGCCACATTTCAAGATAAGTTTGGACTTTCATTTTTGTTTAACCCTTATGGGTTTTCATTCTACATGAAAGAGGGCTCACAGCTACTCTGTTCCATCGTTGTCTTAAATATTTTTATACATGTATGCTTTGAAAGGATTGCAGATGCCATCTTCGATGGTATTACAACCATTCTTGTTTCAACGTTGATGTAAACTATTTTACATGTTATAGTTTTAAGTAATGGTGGATGCCATCTTCGATGGACTTACAACCACCCTGGTTTCGAACCCTATATGGTTAATTTGATATTTAAGCAAATAAAACGACCCCGTATGGGTCTATACCAACTTATTGTTTGAGTTTTTTGTTGCTGTCAATTATAATACCTATCATAATTGTGTTTATACAATGACTGCCATTTTACAATGGTATTTCTACCACATATTGGATATTAGAGTTTTTGATGTTAATGAAATATATAGGATCTTGATTTATATGTAGCATTGATTTGATTTTAAATAAAAGTATAAGCCTCGAGTTAGATACCCAAAATAAAAGGTTGTGCAAACATGAGCTAGATTCGTGAGCTAAGGTTATAATCAATCTAAAGGATTTACTTTTAATAAACTTGACTTTAGTCATGGACTGCTAGTTAATTGATAGTGTAATTGGATTTGGATATTATTTTATTGTATTTATAATTGTTTCATTGATCAGCATTTGGGGTTTTGAGATGAGATAAATTTTATATGACTTTAGCTTGGATTTAAAAATCCCATCAGCTCTTATTCTGTCCATTTAAGCAATTCATAAATAAATAGTAAATATAGTTCTTTCAATTTACAGGTTATGCGAATGGATACTCTGTTGTTTTATTTGATTTGGGTTGATTAATCATTTTCTATATGAGTTTGTTATGTGAACTAGTGTAATCCGTATTGTAAATTAAATAAAAAATTGTATGACTCTAGTTTTGAAATAATTCATTCTAAATATTGTTTTGAATCATAAACAAGCATAATCTAGAGTATTTAACTAGATCTCTGATAGTCCTTCATTTCGATTTACTAGTCATGTTAATATTACGACATTATACGAATCTTTGATTCTGGTATGGATGTGCAAACATAGATTCGTTAAGAAGTCTTAAGTTCATGAATCTACGAATACTAAATAAAATCAGTTTACTTTACATGAATACATCAAATAGGAAATATATTTGAAACAAATGCATCGTAGGAAAGACATTTGAAACAGATGCATAGTAGTTTTACTATAAAAAGAAATGAAAACGATTCTTAGTTAACTTGCAATTTTTACTTTAAACAAATTTAGAAAGATAAGAAGTAGAATAGAGAACTTGACACCACTGTCGGGAAAACACAAATTGAAATAGTCGTGCCTCCCAACTAACTCTTAGAGCGACCAATTCTTACTTGCTCCATAACTCTCGAGCCTGTTCGTTGAACCACAAAAGCAAAATCCACTTAATGTGTCGCATTCTACAGCCCGGTATGAGGTAGAAGTGTAATTCCGTGCTCAACGTGGAGATGACACGTGTCACATAAAAACGTCGGCTTATATATATATATATATACAAGTCGGCTTAATAATTAATAATCTTAGGTGTATATATATGTTGGATGAGATGTCTAAGTCCGGATGGACGATGTATTTAGATTTATCTGTAGATAGATGGAGTACAGAAAACGCTAGCGGTTTTCATATCGAGAAGTAGCAGACGAAAAAATCGAAGTATAAACACGATACTGATAAATACCGAACTTATAACCATCAGGAGTCGAGCAATGAAGGTAACGAGGAGGGCTCTTCCATGGCTTCGGATGCTTCGTCTGCTCCGCAAAATCTATCTGTGCCTCTGTGGGATCTTGAGTTTGGGCAGGGACAACAGGCTGCCGAATCATTTTTCTCAGTTTCCAGAAGAAGACGCCACTCAGTTTCGAGAAGAAGGTGCGATGTTCACAACAAACAGGATGATCTGGAATTTATTGCTTCAGGTTCAGTAGTGGATGTGAATCTAAGAGAAGATAAATTAAGAAAAGTGGAGGAGGATGAGCATGCTCTATTGATTCAAGACACGGCAAGCTCTGATGTCCACGGCCTAGACGTATGTTTTAAGATTTACGGGTTTTTTATAGCTCAATAATATTTCTATTGGTATAAGCAGAGAGGTATTTAACTAATGAATTGATGCAGAACATGTTCTATACAAATCTCTCTCTCTATATATATTGAAACGCACATGCTGTCAGTCTAAATCCATTTCTTTACTATAACTGGCGTTTATTTCCTTTTGATAGCAATGTACGTTCTATAATTTCTTCAATTTCATTCAAATTAATCACTGGCCTCTTTTTTAGGATATGGAGAATGGCCTTATAGAAAGCGAATCGGATATAGAACAGAATCGACAGCTAGCAGCCCAAAGCCATGGCGATATTGAGGTTAAAGGATGTAAAATCCTTGCAAGACGAAAAAAATTCTCTCATTCGGTGCCCCAGTGTTTCAGGTGTGTGACTGAAACTAATATTGATAATGTTAACACAGGCACAGTAGGGTTGTCTTTTTAATCTGAAAATCATTAGGTCATTAGTGTAGAATTAGAAGGTAATGTAAAACTAGATGAACACTGAATACATAACGCCGTCGTATTAATGTAAAAAAAGCCCGTGAGTAAATATGTATTTGCCGAGAATGTCGTGTTAATATGGATAGGTATTTACATATTAGGTTAGATTTTAGATTTGCTTCACAGTATTAACAATATTAATTTAAATGTAATATTATGTTGTTCGATAGAGATTAATTGGTGGAGAGATAGCTTTACCTGGCTCTATCATGCGCCGAGAGGGATCAAATATTTGGAGGTGCAAACCCTTTTTTGGAGTGCAATTGTTGAAGCAGGGTTTGCACCTCGAAATTTGATCCCTCTCGGCGCATGATAGAGCCGGGTAAAGCTGGATCTATGCTAGTTTTCAAAGCAATGACCTCCTCATACAACCCTCCATTGCCTTAATCTTCCACCGCCTTTAAACCTTAATCTTCCACCCCACTCCTCCACCTCCTCCACCGCCCACACAGACCTAATCTACCACCGGCCACCGCCCTTCTCCAAGGGAAAAACCCTAAAATAGAGAGCATGCTCTCATTTTCTTCTCATTTCATTAATGAGAAAATTATTTTCTTTAAGCATGGGGGTTACAATAATGGCGGCCATTGGACGACTGTACCTGTTGGACATCCAAAACCAATTTCAGGAATATCATGTAAGTTACAAGCAAATGTAACTCAATCTTTTTACAAGAAAATTTATGTTTTTTGCTATATGTACTTTGAAGAACAAAATGCATATGTTCAAGCTCTATAAAATATAAAACATGAAAACAATTTGAAATAAAATATAAAACATGAAAACAATTTGAAAAATGGATGTGGAGTCCTTTGTTACAGACTTCAAATCAACCAAAAGTTGAGGTTTGTTGTAATATAATATAAAACTTGAAAACAATTTGAAAAAATGGATCTGGGGAATCCTTTGTTACAAACTTCAAATCAACCCAAAGTTGAGGTTTGCAATGAAGCACCTCGAAAGCAAATAATGATATACTACTTACTTGGCTTAAAACATTGAGTCTCACCCGAAGCCAATGGGCCCTACACGGAACCATTTATCGAATTTGAATTGCTATCCTATAATTTCCTTCCTCTTATAGTTTCTCTCCACCTTAGCGATTCTTTTCTGATTTGGAGCTCACGAAAGAACTTGTTTAACGTCATTATTCGCATAGTTTTCTGGTAGGAAAACTTGGCTTCACTTTGTTAATTATAATCCTCATATTTTGCGAGATGGAGACATTGGTCCCACGGTCTCACCGCAAATTCTTTCAACGACTAGGGCTCTCATAGGTGCTCTAAGTTACGAAACAAATTTTCCTACAAAAATAATGCACCAGACTGATAACGATTGTGGCTTACTACTCAGAAAGACCCATATATAGCAAACACATGCAAATAATCAAGGAAAGTATTTACAATTTTCCTGGTATACTACATCATGAAAGGCTTGAGGGGTCAGACTTACATGTCCATTTTAAGGTAGTATATTGTAGTATCAATGCACCAACTAGTGATAGATGCTCAACAGTTCACCGGTAGCCCAAGTATTACCAATGCAAGGAGCACCAGTCTCATTTCCAGCATAAGTTGAACAGGTTTATTAGGCATTCATTCCCATAATCATTGTAACATGGGCATTCAAACACATTGATTCCAATCAGCATCAGTCCCCGCAGGATCATTTCCAGCGGTTGAACCAGCATAACCAGTCCAAGCATCATAATGTCCATGCGTGCAGGCTTGGCGAGGGTGGAAAAGCCGAGTTATCTAAAATCACGTTGTTTGAAGTAATTCAACTGCTTAAATTTGGACTCGACACTAATCTAATAAAAAGAATGTGGCCTGAGGGTTAAAATGGACACGCTCATGTATGCAGCTCAAAACCCTCCTCCTTAGTAAACGAAATGGTTGTAAGGTAATTCTCTTGGGACAGAAGAGTCAATAAGTCTGCTCTCTTGGGACGAGATCCTTAGGATTAAACCTGGAGCATAATTCCCAGCATAATTAGGAGCAAAAGGATTATTTCCATCTCGAAAAAGCATTACGATAAGTAGCAACCGAACCGACATTATTTCCATAAGCAGTTGAAGGGGCAACATTCCAAGCATTTCCATAAATAGTTCCGAGAGCAGTCTCGACGTTATTATAATTGTTAGAACCATTTCCAAAAGTTTTTAACAATCATTCATCCATTCTCAGCATCCTAATTTCCGGCATAATTCCTAGCATAATGAAATGGAACAGAGCACTAGTCTAGTATGGAACCCAACAAAAGGAAGGCGACTCTCGCCAAAGCTTAGAGCCATCCATCCACCTTAAACCTTAATCCATTACTTCGTAAACCATTCTTGATTTGAACTATTCCCCTCAAGTTCCTACTGTTAGTTGATGATACACAATCTTAGTCCATCGGAAGGAGATACCGACTCACTATCTCTGGAGCTCTGAGACAAGCAGTTAGCCCATGGCTACTATAAAACGTCACCATTAAGCTATGATCATGTAAAGAGTTATAACTCCATTTGGCCTCAAGTCTACTCAATTTTTGTTACAATTACAAAATAATGTAATCCTGAGCAAGAACACTATAGTGAGGTGACCAACGACCTATTTAGATCAAGAAGGAATGCATGAAAGAATACATGGTCGTTATTGACCTATGGAGCAATGACCTCCACCGATAGCATAGGCGAGCCACATTTGTCTGCTTAGCTTTTATGCATGGATCAAACGTGTCATGATGCTTCCAGTTGCATGGTTTGATTGTTTCCATGTGGTCGTTCTGGTGCATGGCCTCAACGTGGTGATTGGTAAGCAAGCATTTCGATATTTGCTTAACATGCATCATATTAGGTGTCCATTTTAGAGACTTTAATATTATTAATTGCATCGAGTTACCTACATTGAGTTACATGCATCCTATTAGGTGTCCATTTAGCCTGAATGGACCCAATTGCATCATTACATTCTCAAGCATCGCCCCCATTATATGTTAAAGACAATTATAAATTTAATAATTGATCCGGTAGCATTATATCTTTGGTAATGAACTTCGATATCATTTTTCGAGCCTGAGCGAGACAGTGAACAACTCTACACAAAAAATCGACACTTGTAGGTGTAGTTATATAACATAGAGCAGTAATTTGAAGCAAAAATGGCTACCTGTCTATATCAACGTGGCTATACTCTTTATACGTTGGGAACTACTTATTGACTAAAAGGTCAGCCATCCTCATCAGTTCATAACTAGCAACAACCATATTAATAAGATTAATATGTTTGGAATACGCTGAGAGGAATATATCACCAATGAAGTTAATTTAATAGTTGTATCATGATTGGAGTTAACCTAATAGTTAATCTAATAGTTATCCAATATAATTGTGAATAGAGTTAAAGTTAAGCTAATAGTTGTAGAATCATTGGATTTAAACTAATAATTGTATCTAATAGTTAATTTAAAAGTTAAGATATCAACTATTACAGTTCAATTAAAATTTGTGATTGGAGTTGAAGTTAAGTTAAAGTTGTATCATCATTGGACTTAACCTAATAGTTATAAATTTTTTTCCTAAAGAATGTGTCAATTACTTGTATTTAATAGTTAATCTAACATAAAAACCACTTAAGTTGTGGTTGTTAAGCTCATAATTGAAGTTAAGCTCATAGTTGTATCATCATGTTGGAGTTAAGCTAATAGTTGTATTTAATAGTTAATTTAAAAGTTAATATAAATATATTGTAGTTAATAAAAGAGATTCGAGTTATCTTGACTTCTAGCTTCCAAATGGAGTTCGACTAAGCCTTATGCACATTAACTGGACTCCCAATTGGTAGGTGGACTTCGAGTGTCACATCAGTTGCACATTACCATGCCACTAAGTGCACTTATCACATGAGTTAAGAGGAATTTATTAGGAGTTTAGAGGATTTTATTAGGAATTATACTATCACACGAAATACACTTTACTTCAACTCCCAACTATAAAATGCAATTGACTAATTAACTCGACTTCAAGGTGCTAGTTTATAATTGTTTATAAGGAGCTCGAATGATTAATAGTTAATTTAAAAGTTAATATAAATTTATTGTGGTTAATAAAAGAGCTTTGAGTTATCATGACTAAGCCTTAAGCACATTAACTAAACTCCCAGTTGGTAGGTGGAGTTCGAGTGTCACATGAGTTGCACAATACCGTGCTACTAAGTGTAGTTATCAC
>LPNX011228655.1:310840-323063 GCA_001517045.1 Pseudotsuga menziesii | reverse complement strand
CTTTTTAGTGGGATTTTCAGGGGAATATGGTAGGCAAATGGACAAATGAGCCATGTAGTGAGGTAGATGAGGTAGTTAACCATTTTTGGGTGTTAACAGTTGTTTATTAGTAATACCTTATGAGATGAGGAATTATACAAAGGATAAAAATGATAGACTTCTTATAGAAAATAATTCATCCTTCCTTACATAAAAAGTAATAACACTATAGTATAAAGAAATACAAGTTGTATTAGTGCATCTCTAATTGATAAGTACTAGAATAGCTTAAAAACTAACTTATGCATGAAGTGCTCATTCTATGTGTGTCCTTCAGTCAATGTACTTAATGTCTATACTCAGGTATTAGGTTTCCTAGGTTAACTTGATATTGTAGAAACAAAAAAACCTTGGAGGTTATTTCAGTATCAAGTATATAAACAAAGGAAACTGCTATACGATATGCTTTTCACTAAAGTTGCATACAGGCTTTAAATTGAAAATAGAATGATAAAAAAATTAAACAAACAAGATCTAGTTATAGTGCTTTGGAAGAGTAACTGAGCTAAGTTCAGTTTACTAAAAATACTTATATTACTATTAACTATGAAGAACATAAACAATAAGATCAACAATACCTCTTTTACTTTTCAAAGCTGTAAAAGAAATAAATTAACTAGCATTTTATTCTATGCTAGTTGAGATAATAATCTCGATCAAGAAAATGGTAACAAAGTTCTTACCTGTAAAGGACCTATAAAATAAGCATCACTTCATTGCATTAGCTATAACCAAAGCAAGCCTCGATATCAACTGAAGTTCTTTCATACTTGTTATAAGACAGTAAAACAAACTTAGTACTAGAATTTAAACATATGTTTCAATTCCTGTTATTCCAAATCATAACCTACTAAATCAAATCCTTCACATGGAATTATGAAAACAAACTAATAAGTATACAGAACTAGAGATTAACAAAATATTCAGTTCTAGTTTAATACTGTTTAAAGTAACCGTTAGCAATTAATTGCTCCTAGGTAGTGACAACTACGAACATTTTATGTTACATGAAATTTTTTAAATTTTTACGAATTTTTGGAGTATTACATGTGGTATTAGAGCCAAGGTTCAAACACTTGGCCTGAATGTGGCTCAATTTGCATAGATAAACAGTGGATTAAAAACATGCATATTGATTTTTACTTTTCTTTTGAAATATTATTTCCAGAGAATTTTTCTGAGTTAAACTGTAGGTATGGAAAGATTGGAGGAAAGATTCCAGAGAATTTAGTTATGTTATTTTTCTGAGTTAAATTACCTTCGATTTGTGCCTTACATTGTGGATGAGAAGCCTAAGGTACATCAAGTTTTAAGATGTTTACCTTTTCATATAAAAGATAGAATTGAATATGATAATCCAAAAACCTTAGAAGAAGCGATGCAAAAGGTGAATTTTTGTTATGAGAAGAATCGCAAAAAGGAAAGTATGTCAAACTTTAAGGCTAAAAGATCTAATAATTTTGAACAGAGGAAGAAAGGTTTTGTACCTAACCGCAGTTTTAGGAATAACAACACATGAAGTTTTCCTAATAAAAATTTCCAAGGGAATAAAGGTAATTCACAGTTAAATCCAATTGGTCCTAGAAATAAAGAACCTGTTGATAATCATAGTAATTACACCAAGAATAATGAACGGAAAGAACTAGTAAAATGTTGGGAATGCAATGGTCTTCATTATGCATCAGTTTTCCCCAACCAGAAGAAGACTGTTAGAAACATACATACGGTGCAGGAGGAGATGATTGTTGGTGATCTAGTAAGGACAATGCACATGATCAACGCAGCACTGGAAAACAGGTAGGCGGATTATCAACCTTCCATGGTGGAAGTGGAAGGTAAGCTGAATCAAATACCTATATCTATTTTAATTGATCCAGGGGCCAGCTTAAGTTATATTTCTCCTGATTTAGTAGAAAAGTTTGCAAAGTCATGGTTGGTTCAGCTAGCTACTGGAGCAAAAAAAAAAAAGTGGTTAGTTTTGTAAAGGATTGCATTGTAAACATGGATCAGTTTGAAACCTCCGTGAAGCTTAATGTACTACCTTTAGGTTCTTATGGTATGTTATTGGTATGGATTGGTTAGAACAACATAGGGTAGTCCTGAACTGTTTCGATAAAGCTTTTACTTGCGTAAATAATGATGGAGAAATAGTAAATGTAAGAGGAATCCCTAGGAAAACAACTATAAGATAGATCTCTGCTTTGCAATTAAAGAGCGTTGTTCGGAAGGGTTGTAAAGCCTTTGCTGTAACAATAATTAATGAAGAAAATACTAATAACAAAGATAAACTAAAACTGGAATACATTCCAATCCTAAGGGGGTATTCGGATGTGTTTTCGGAAGAAATTCCAAGACTGCCTCCGAAGAGGGAGTTAGACTTCACTATTGAGTTGGTACTTGGTTCAGTGCCCAGCTCAAAAGCCCCTTATCGGATGAATATATTGGAATTAAATGAATTAAAATCACAGTTAAAATAAATTATTGATAAAAACTATATCAGATCTAGTGTGTCTCCTTGGGGAGCACCTGTTATTTTCATTAAAAAGAAGGACGAAACTCTATGTTTATGTATAGATTACCGTCAACTTAATAAAATGACCATTAAAAATAGATATCTGTTGCCTTGCATAGATGATCTGTTTGATCAGCTACATGGAGAGATTGTATTTTTGAATATTTATTTACGATATGGTTATCACCAGGTCTGAATCAAAGATGAAGACATATTTAAAACAACTTTTAGGACCAGATATGGTCACTATGAGTTTGTTGTTATGCTATTCGGGATTACTAATGCCCCAAATATCTTCATGTGTCTGATGAATAATGTAATGCATAAGTACATGGATAAATTCATGGTTGTATTCATTGACGACATTCTAATTTATTCGAAGTCTAAAGAAGAACATGAGGAGCACTTAAAAATTGTTTTACAAGAGTTGCGAGAACATCAGCTCTATGCAAAATTCAGTAAATGTGATTTCTTTAAGGATAAAATACAGTACTTGGGTCATGTAGTGACTAAATAAGGGATCTCAGTATTAATCTGCCACAGTAATATAGGGACTAAACACAAGTCTCATCAAAGTTTAATAACAATAAGTCATGAAAATGGTGTAATAGGGCTACAAAATGAGTAGCCGCTTTGTATATTCACACAAAGAATGAGTAATACAATACAATGATAATGCTGCAAGAATGAATGACAAAGCAATTCGAATTCCCAAGGAGTTCATTTGAATTGAATGAGTGAGTCTAGCTTAACTGAATGTATGCCATAGTCAACACTCCAGTTAACCACTGATAAAAACCCTAATTGAATCAACTGAGCCCTAACTAAATTTGGAGTGCAATAAATGACTGAGTCTTACTAAAAATAGGTCAGACACATGTCACAACAAACCAACCAACAAGTGGTAGTGCTTCAATGACTCCAATGAACCCCGATGAGGCTAACTAAAGTGTAACTGAACATCATAAGTGGTTGGAGGCACCTCTGTTGACTCCGGTTCATTAAATAATCAATTTAATGAAGGAGGGAACCTTCACTGCTCTATTTAACTTATTGTAACCATCAATTAGAAATATGGGGCATTAATGACACTCAGATCACCCCCGGAGTGCTCCAGTTAGCCTCCCCAAATGTAGGAGAAGGCCAAGTTAGCCTCCTTGACTGAAGGTAGGCGTGGGTGTGAACTAGATGATGTCATCAAGTGCTCCTTTGATGTCAATTGAGTCAATAATACTTAAGATAGTGGTTTAACTAGGCCAAATTGACCAAAGTGAGTGTGTATGGTGGTAAATGTCTCTAACACCCCGCCTTAAGCTATACTCAGGAGGAGTATAAAACATAAAATGCATAAAAATGCTAGGGCCCCAGAAACTAAGGCCATAGGTCATCCTTTACAATAAAGTAACTGCTTAATATAACCAAGGAAACGGGGAAAACCTCATGGGAAAAATACCCCCCCTCAAACTAAGCAGTAAATCAAGAAATTTTTGGTTCTTCTATGCAACAGCATCCTGAGACTGTGCATGTGAACCTATGAATCCAAACTAAATGAATATGTCTATGGGAATATTCCACTTTGGAATAATAACAATGCACTCAACTGAATCAGAAATATAAACAGCTGCACGGTGAAAACTGGACCCATGTAGAGCAGCTGAAATCATCTGAAGAGAGAGAAAAGGTTCTTGAGGATTCAAACCATGTGTGGAACACTCAAGAAACTGATATGTTGCAGCCTTGAATAGAAAACCATGAGTGGTAAAATCATCCCCAATTCTTAGGAGCAAGTGTCCAAGCGGATGCAGAATGTCTTCCTCTTTACTAGTTCTGTAAGGAGATGAGCATGTGACCAAGGGTAGAGAAGCCCTGGGATTGTGGAGAGTGAATGATTGATATCCATAATCTGATATAGATTCTAAAATATCTAATGAATCACATAATAAAATATCATCAACCTCATATGAGGCAACTAACACCAAATCCCCATCAGCAGTTTTGAAGAGAAAGAGTGGTACTTGATTTTTCTCACCGGAATTGGTGAGAGCAGCTACAAGCATGACTGAAAGATTTTGGATTTTAAAATATGAACCAAATAATATCATATCAGAAAGTAAATCAGATCTAAATAGGTTCACAACATATCCAAAACTGTGAAATGAAATCAAATCCCCAGCAATAGTTTTGTAGGAGACTTGTGGTACTTGTTTCTTCACAAAATTAATGAGAACAACTACAAGCAGTACTAAAAGCTTATGAAACTGAAATATTGAACCAAGAAATATCATATCATATCCAAATAAGATCATATCAGATCCAATAAGTTTCATATCAGATCCAAAAGTATGGTCAACTGAGACGGTGGATGCACAGTTGTCTTTTTCTTCAAAATTCTGAATTTTGGTGCATGTAATCCTGTAGGATTTTGCTGGAAGATCTAGATCATGGGGAGTGAATTGATCACTCTAATAATCTGATGTTTCTTCCAAAATATCCAAGGTATCACATATTTTCACACCAGCAGCAACATTAGAGAGAGATAAATCAAATTTCTCTTCACTTTCGAAAGCATTTACTGGTAAATTTTGCACAGAATTCAAAGGAAAATCATCAGTGAATGTTTGCATGGAAGTGCAGCAGTATTTTTCTTCAATATCAGAGATTCAAATGTATTCTTCTGTTTTAGCAATATGAGGAGATGAGATATCAGAGATCTCATGAACTTCTGGAGCATCAGGAGAAGGAGTCACTGCATGGAGACTTTCTTCAATTCGAATTGACTATGTAGAACATTCTGCTTCTTCTTCATCTTGAACAACTTCATTAGAGAGAGTAGAGGCTGATACTTTTGAGTAAATAACTCTTGTGGTTCTGGATGTGATCTCCAAAGTGCTATTATGATCCTCATTGTGCTTGACAAAGGTTCTGTCCAAAAATGTCTAGAGATCCTTTGGGTATTCAGCAGAACCAATAAGGTAGCGCAAGCTAGGAGAAAGGGCCAGGCATATTGCTCCAAAAGCTCTATCACCTTCATTTAGCCAGTCATTCACATTCTCATAAGACTCTTTTCCAAGTCCAATAAACACCTCATAGAGACCTCGTCTCTTCAGAGATGCAATCATCTTCAACTTCCAGTCTGAATAGCTTGTGAATGGGGTGAGAAGAGGGACTGATGAGTCCATTCGAAGTTGTACCTGTTAAAATATGCAAATCACAAAAAAAGGGGCACCGTAAGGTCAGACATCCTGCACATTTTAGGCTTTCATCACACCCATCATAATTGATCAAGCAAGCTTGATAAAAAATTTCTTTACTTGGGGTATTAAGTGGTAAGCCCTGGCTTCTCGTGCAGTGCTGGAATTTTGAGCTTTAGCTCAATTTTCATGCAAGATCTGTCAAAAACCTTGTTTTTGAGAGATCTGAGCTTTGTCCCACCGTGAGCTCTGATACCATATTAATCTGCCACACTAATCTAGGGACTAAACACAAGTCTCATCAAAGATTAATAACAATAAGTCATGCAAACAGTGTAATAGGGCTACAAAATGAGTAGCCACTCTGTATATTCACACAAATAATGAGTAATACAATACAATGATCATGTTGTAAGCATGAATGAAAAATCAATTCGAATTCCCAAGGAGGTCATTCGAATTGAATGAGTGAGTATAGCTTAACTGAATGTAAGCCATAGTCAACACTCTAGTTAACCACTGATCAAAACCCTAATTGACTCAACTGAGCCCTAACTGAAGTCAAAGTGCAATAAATGACTGAGTCTAACTGAAAGTAGGTCAGACACATGTCACAGCTAACCAACCAACAAGTGGTAGCACTTTAATGACTCCAATGAACCCCGATGAGGTTAACTGAAGTGTAACTGAACATCATAAGTGGTTGGAGGTGCCTCTGTTGACTCCAGTTCATTAAATAATCAATAAATAATCAATTTAATAAGGAGGGCCCTTCACTGCTCTATTTAACTGATTGTAACCATCAGTTAGCAATATGGGGCATTAATGACACTTAGATCACCCCTGGAGTGCTCCAGTTAGCCTCCTTGAATGTAGGAGAAGGCTAAGTTAGCCTCCTTGAATGAAGGTAGGCGTGGGTGTGAACTAGATGATGTCATCAAGTGCTCCTTTGATGTCAATTAAGTCAATAATACTTAGGATAATGGTTTAACTAGGTCAAATTGACCAAAATGAGTATGTATGGTGGTAAATGTCTCCAACACTCAGTTGATCTAGAAAAGATAAAGGAAATTGAGGAATGGCCAGTCCCAAAAGACATAAATTAAGTATGATCATTCATGGGGATTACTGGCTATTATCGAAGATTTATCGAATGGTTTTCAAGAATTGCAAATCCCATAACTTCTTTACAGAAGAAAGGGAAGAAATTTGAATGAAGTCCAAAGTGTGAAGATAGTTTTAAAAAGCTAAAAACATTATTGAATATCGCACCAATCTTAAGAATTATTGATCCTAATAAAGAATTTATAGTATGTACTGACGCATGCAATGACGGTCTAGGTGGAGTTTTAACTCAGTAAGGACACATTATTGCATATGAGTCTAGGAAGTTGAAGATTCATGAGAAAAATTATGTGACCTATGACTTCGAACTGGTTGCTGTCATACATGCCTTGAAGATGTGGCGCCATCACTTAATCGGAAGAAAGTTTATATTAATGACAGATAATAAGGATTAAAATATGTGTTGGATCAACCTAACTTAAACACAAGGCAAGCTAGGTGGCTAGATTTCCTTAGCAAGTACAATTTTGAAATCCAACATATTAAGGGAAAAGAAAATAAGGTTGTTGATGCTTTAAGTAGGAATGGAAAACTAAATTTTGTAGCAGCAATCAACACCAATAAAATAGATTTAGAAGAACATCTAGAGGAAGGAGTAAGATTGGATGAAAATGATCAGAAATTACAAGCAAAAGTAACAGAAAATTTAATTGAAAGTTTAAGTACAGGATATAGTTTAAACGAAAAAGGATTATTATTATTATATAAAGACAGATTGTATATACCTAATGTACCTAAGATTAAGTTACTGATTTTAAACGAAATTCATAAGACTCCTTACTCAGGACATCCTGGTTATTAGAATACTATAACCATGTTAAGAAAAGATTATTTTTGGCCAAACATGAAGAATGAACTAGCAGAATACATTACCAAGTGCTTTGAATGTCAACAATTTAAGATTGAACACTAGCATCCAGCTGGGTTACTTCAGCCATTACCTATCCCTAGATGGAAGTGGGAGATAATCAACCTTGATTTTATCACATGACTACCTAGAAATAAAAAATTGAATGACTCAATAGTGGTAGTCATTGATAAACTTAGTAAGACAACTCATTTTATACCTGTAAAAACTACTTACAAGGCTGCTAATTTTGCTGATATATTCCTGAAACAAATTTTTTGGTTACATGGAATACCAAAAGTAATAATTTCAGACAAAGACCTCAAGTTTATGGGCAATTTCTGGAAGTCTTTGTTTAAAGGACTGAATACTACATTAAATTTCAGTACCTTCTTCCATCCCCAGACAGATGGACAGACTGAAAGATTGAATCATGTATTGGAAGATCTACTCAGAATGTATGTTAAAGAACAGCTAGGTAAATGGGAAGATTACTTACACTTGGTAGAGTTTGCTTACAACAATCACTACCAAGCTTCAACAAGATATAGTCCATTTGAAATTTTGTATGGCAGGAAGTGCAATACCCCCATCTCATGGAGTAATCCAGTTGAAAGGTTAGTATTAGGACCTGAACTATTAAAAGAGATGGAATTAATTGTAAAATAGGTGCAAGGTAACTTGAAACTTGCGCAAGACCGACATAAAAGTAAAGCAGATCTTAAACGAACTCAAAAAGAGTTCCAGGTTGGTGAACATGTCTTTATTAAGGCAAGGCCTAAAAAGAGTTCTCTAAGATTAGGAAGTTGTGCTAAGTTAGCACCCCGATATTGCAGGCCTTTTGAAATACTGTCCATAATAGGACAGGTGGCATATCAATTGGCTTTACCGCCAAATCTGAAGGTTCATAATGTTTTCCATATTTCTGTGTTAAAAAAATATGTACATGATGCTACTCATATTATAAACTGGAATGATGTGTAGGTGGAACTCGAAGGAGATTTTCTGGTGGAACCGAATTGTATCCTCGAAAGGAGGGAGATCTTGCTTCAGAATCGCACCATTGGTCAGGTGAAGGTGCAATGGAAGCACCTTAGTCCAGAAGAAGCCACTTGGGAATTGGAAAGTCATATGCGGGCTGCATATCCAGTTCTGTTCCAGGGTAATTCTGAGGACGAAGAATAAATAACATCGAGGACAATGTTATAATTTAAGGGGGTGTGTATGTCACATGCCACAATTTGCAAAACATTTTATGTTTTAAGAAACATTATGCTATATTTTATTATAAAGTTTGTAATTAATGACCAAGTGGTGTCAAGGATAATTGAATGTAATTGCTGAATATTTTATTAATAAATAAATGAAAGACGAGACAACAGCTTAGGGAAGCTGTTAAATGAGTGCTTCAGTGGTCAATTGGTGGAGAAGGCTGGGTTGAGAGCAGATTAACACTTGGAAGAATCCTCAAACTACTTCTAGCTGTTGCAGGAGGCAACTTCCCTATTTTTTGGTCATGTTCCCCAGGAAAGTGGAACAAGAGCAGGTGGCCCATTAAGTGAAAACTGACCCAAAATACCTAGGCATGCTAGTAAAACTTCCCATTGAAGACAGTTGAGGCTACTCATTCTTTACTGGTGAACATTCTAAGTGAATGAAGTACACAATAAAATTCAATGGAGGGGACTGGCTGAAGTATGTTTTGAGTGAATAGTGTTGAAGACCTGAACTAGTGTAGCTATTCTAAGGTGAGTTCATACTGCTGTATGCAGAACATATTTATTGCAAAACAATCAGTAGAGTTGCAGAGGATTATTAGACTACATATCTCACCCAGTATTTCTACCGGGTGGACCAGGAGACAAGCTCAGGGGTCCTAAGATTTGCAGTCCAACTTTTCTCCAAGAGTTGGTTGGGAGGAACAGGTTCCTTAAGCTGTTGTCACCTCATCTATATTTCTAGTTTCTACTTGATATATCTAGCTTTTTAAATGTTTATTGTTATTTGGAAAGTTTAAGTTTAAGCAATGATAGGTTATGATACTATTCTGCTGCTGCTAGGGTTAGTTAAAAAGAAATACTTTTACTGTGAAAAGATAGTTAAATGCTAGAATAGATAGGTTAGGGTAATTGATTATAAGAATTACTAGTTGTACTGATAGATAAACAAATACCTAACTGTATTTTTCCACACCTTTTCTAAAGGCAGTACTCTAGTACAGTAGGTTAGATCAATTTCAGATAAAGAATCGAATGAAGTATGCATGAATGTGGTTTATTATCTTCTACAAGTTCATAAGAGTGATTCGTCTGTACGCATCTTGTTTTATTTTAGATGTCTTTATTTAGACAGAGTACTTGATTAATATAAACAGATCTGTTTAGGAAAGATCTAAAAGTATAGGCTTACTTAGCTTACACCGTAGATAGATTATTATTATAAATCTACTATTATAATAATAAATAGTCATTATAAAAAAAAGGAAAATTTAATAACCAAGATTAACTTAAAGAAACAGTAAACAAAGCTAGAAACTTTACTGTAATAAATTCATCTAAGTAAAATGCAAACTAGGATAACATCAAAACCAAATACTAACTATGTATTTAGATTAAAAGAAATTAGGGTTTTATAAATAAAACCTATTTGAAAGAAAGTGTAATAATATGAATAACATTACCACCTCTTTTACTACCAGAGGGGTTAAACTTTTATCCATAAAAAAATTAAAAATTACATACTTCATTTTGTATAACCATAAGCATCAAATAAATGAATATATGAAAGTTAATACATCCTCCATGAGGAACAATATTAAAATTATCTGCATAATTATAATAAAAAAAGTAAATAAAAACCCTTCAATATATTTCAAAACAGGAAACAATAAGGATTCAAGAGGTGTTATTTACTCCTTATTCTTTTATCTTTATTGACAGTAATAAATCAAGTTATGATCTAAAACCCACTATCTAATTCTATAGTTACAATTTTACACAGAAGTAAAATAAACATTAATTTATATTAACAATAACCTTTGATAGGTTAAATTCAAAAAGAATAAACCAGAACAACTAAATAGTACAAGCCTGCCCTATCATTTTAAAAATCATAGTAAATATATATATATGTATTATAAAAAATATAAATTACAAAACAATAAGCTTCAGGCTTATCCAAGCTTTAAGTAATAGTTAAACCCTCAATTGAATCATATCAGTTACGGCCCTATGGCCTTTTACAAATAGAGTCATGCCATAAATGCCTGTATAAAATAACATAACTAGAAAAAAAATTTACGACTGAGAAGGCCATAATTTCTCAAGTCTCAGCCATGAAAGCCCCAAATATTACACTAAACAGGCACAAGGGCTTAAAGAATTTGTACAACACATCATAAGTATCAGCCCCATGGCCATCCAAAACTTTATACAACAAAGTATATCCACAGCCAAGCAAAAACTAGAAACCCAAGGAACTGAACCAACTCAAAATAAACCTCATACACCACTGCAAGAGGAACCTCAGCGAAACTGAGGCTTACCAGAAGAAACGCTAAAGTGGAGCCGTTCTGGTGGTATCTTCCAACTTAAGATTCTTTAGAATGAAGCTTGCAATAGAGGAGAACCACAATCGGTTAAACCCCCTGTCAATAGCGAAAATATTGAAACTTAGCAATGCAAGAATGGATAAAAAGATGAAAGATTTCTTACCTGGTTTATTCTCTTTTCCCTTGCTGAGAAGAAGATGATAAAATCAAACCCTAGCTACCATTACAAGTGCAACATGCTTCAGGGAAGCACCGTCAGGAAAGAATACAATGCACAGTGCTCACATTCGAACCCAAATCCATGATGAGGCAAAGGTCAGAACTATACCAGAAGACAAGTAGTAAAATAAGAGAACTTAATACTCTCTAGTAACACTCCTTTTTAACAGCCAAGAACCATGCTCACTCTTTCAAAACAACTCTCATCGAGCAGTGTATGGATAATAGCACTTGTAGAGGCAAGGTAACGAAAGGAGCATAATTTATAGAGCTAGGTTTTGGCGATGAAATGGGTTCTTCTGCAAAAACAAAAGGGCAGGGGCTAAATGTCCCTCTACACGTAGAAGGAAGACAGTTTATGGCAAGGAGGCCTTCATACTATGGAGTGACAGTCAGGCCATGCGACCATGAGTTGCAGCTTCTCACACCACAAAATAGCAAACAAAATGAGGTAAAATGCAGATTAGGGTTTTAGGACAGCCTTATATCATTTCCAAGGTCAACCAAAAACCTATCCAACGAACATCAACCACGTGGCTCAGAAATTATTTTGGAAGAGATGGGTTTTAGGTTATAGTTCGAAAACCACTAGAGCAGCCTGCAAGCAACAAGTTTTTGATCATTAAAAACTAAGTTATAACCTTATTATAATCTTTCTTATCTTTCATCATAGGTTGTATGCATTGTTGTATCCTTAACAAAAACGAAGGTAGATAGTAAATATACTAGGGTAATAGTAT
>LPNX011228655.1:276945-309719 GCA_001517045.1 Pseudotsuga menziesii | reverse complement strand
TATATACTTGCAACTATAGAAATATGCATAACTAGCATGTTAGCTTAGATATTGATTTGATATCATGATTAAAGTTACTAGGGTGTTGTTTATTAGTAATACCTTATGAGATGACGAATTATACAAAAGATAAAAAGGATAGACTTCTTATAGAAAATAATTCATCCTTCCTTGCATAAAAAGTAATAACACTATAGTTTAAAGAAATACAAGTTGTATTAGTGCATCTCTAATTGATAAGTACTGGAATAGCTTAAAAACTAACTTAGTGTTGGTTCTATGTGTGTCCTTCAGTCAATGTACTTAATGTCTATACTCAGATCTTATGTTTCCTAGGCTAACTCGATATTGTAGAAACACAAAAACATTGGATGTTATTTCAGCATCAAGTATATAAACAAAGGAAACTGCTATACTGAGATGCCTTTCACTAAAGTTGCATACAGGATTTAAACTGAAAATAGAATGATAAAAAAATTAAACAAACAAGATCTAGTTATAGTGATTTGGAAGAGTAACTGAGCTAAGTTCAGTTTACTAAAAATACATATTACTATTAACTATGAAGAACATAAACAATAAGATCAACAATACCTCTTTTACTGCTCAAAGCTGTAAAACAAATAAATTAACTAGCATTTTATTCTATTCTAGTTGAGATAATAATCTTGATCTGGAAACTGGTAACAAACTTATTACCTGTAAAGGACCTGTAAAAGAAGCATCACTTCATTGCATGAGCTATAAGCTAAGTAAGCCTCGATCTCAACTGAAGTTCTTTCCTACTTGTCATAAGACAGTAAAACAAACTTAATACTAGAATTTAAACATATGTTTCAATTCCTGTTATTCCAGATCATAACCTGCTAAATCAAATCCTTAACATGGAATTATGTAAACGAACTAATACGTATACAAAACTAGATATTAACAAAATATTCAGTTCTAGTTTAATACTGTTTAAAGTAACTGTTAGCAGTTAATTGTTCCTAGGCAATGACGACTACAGACAATTTATGTTACATGAAAAATTTTAAATTTTTACAAATTTTTGGAGTATTACAGGAACTAAGTGGTAGAACATTCATATATGCATAAGTGACCAATCTATCCATAACCAATGAAAATTTCTCTACCACTTCACTAACCTTTCTCTTAGTACCAGTGGCTAGCTGAACTAACCATGATTTTCTATGCTTTAACTTCTTAAAAGAACAAACATCAACAACTCTAGGAGTAATATAACTGTGAGTAGATCCAGGGTCAATCAAAACAGAAACATATTGGTCAATAATATTACCTACAACTTCAACCACAGTTGACTGATGATCTACCTGGTGGTCCTCCAGTGCTGCATAAATACTAGGGACGGTCCTTGCTACTTGACCCACAATTTTTGCTTCTTGAATGTTGTGTGCTTGACTCACATTCCCATTCTCAAGTGGACAATTCCTGAATAGATGGGGTCCTCCACATCCCCAACATTGGAGTGGTTCTCCGATCTCCTTTGGAAATATTGGCTTGTCTCCCATCAATCTAGCTGGCTAAGTCATGGCTTGTGATGGCTGCCTCTACTGATTTCATAAGTGAGAAGGTTTGGAACCTTTCTTCCTTTGATTAAACTTTTCAGTCTTCTTACCCTTCCATGCCTTATGGATACTAGGTTTTCCTTTGTTATGATCATAGCAATACTTAGCCTTTCTTATAGTTTATTCTAGAGTTCGAGGTTCATCAAACTCAATCCTATCTTTGTACGACTGGTCTAGTCAGGAAACACTAATTTTTCACTTTATCATCTCTGATGTACCTGACATACCTCACCATCAAACGTAGGAGGCTTAGCCTTCTTGAATTCATCACGTGAACTGTTTCTGTAACGCCTTTTTTTCTTATTCCTATGAGAAGAATATCTTAAACCCCCAATGGATCCTTCAGAGTCGGATGATCCACTAAAAGACCTTTTTCTTCTTCTAGCACCGCTCCTACTTCCTTCCAGATTTACTGCCTGATGCTCAGAGTTCATCCACCTCTGGACGTCTGTGAAAATCAATAGCATGGATGCATTCAGCTGATTCAGCTCTTCCTGAGATTTAATCATTCTTTCATTATCTGCTATGTAGCTTTGCATCTCCACTCTTAGGCTTCTCATGGTGGCTACAAAATCTAGGGGAGTATCTTGAAATATTCTCCCATTAGACTTTGTATCGGCATTTCCAAATCGGATGTTTTCACCCATGGCATCTTCCCCGTGCTCATAGGGATTCTGTGCATCATCCATGTTGTAGGTTCTCATGGCTGAGCTAAAAACGAACTTTTCCAAACTTCACTATGACTCTGCAAAATTTGTTAATAAACATCATTGTTAGTTGCGTACAAATTTTAGAATTTAAATATGCTGTGAGCTGCAATGTTTCAACCAATAGATCTAAAATCTATTCTCTTGGCCCATCCAGGCCCAATGTTATAAACATTAGCTCTAATACCACAATGTAGTGTACCACAATGTTGGTATCAGAGGGTATTATCCATTTCCCATGCTGGCCCATTCAGGCCCAATGCTGCAACTCGTAGCTCTGATACCACAATGTCATGTACCCATACCCTGATTACCATGCATAATTAAAAAATTTCTTAATGACCCTTGTTCATCTTTTCAAACACAGGGCACAAGCCATGAAGGCACTCTTCCACATTCATTTACAACTTTAAGAACCACCGTAATAATCATTCTTCCTTTGACAGATCCATTATGTGACCAAAAATGCCTTTTTCGCACCGAACCTGTCCTTTCTGCCCTCCGTCTTCCACATTCCCCTTTTCGCCTTTGTTGCGGAATGGGGAATTGGAAACAAAGCATGTGACAAAGTCATCCAAACCAAGGTTCCGCCTTTCACCTTCCTCCTTTGGAACTCAGAAGTCAGAAACTTAACTTTTGACAGAATATTCAAACCATGGTTCGACCTTCTACCCTTCCGCCTTCAGAACTCGAAATTCAGAAGCTTGAATTTTGATGGAATATTTAAACCACGGTTCTGCCTTCTGCCTTCGAAGCTCGAAAGTTGGAAACTTGACTTTTGACAGAATATTTTATCCACAGTTTCTCCCTTCCACCCTCCTGCGTGGAACTCGAGAATCTAAAAACCAACTTTTAACCTTAATATTTTTCCCATTTTTCACCTCCCATAGTCTGCCTTCCATAAGAAGACTTTGAGCTGCGAAAAACACACCTCTTCCTTCGAATTTCTGGCTCTTTATTCACTTCTGCCTTCCGTAAGTGGATCCTGGACTGCAGAAACCAACATTCTACCTTCTCTTTTATCCTATTTTCCACCTCCCGCATGTGGATCACAGAGTGCGGGAAACACACTTTCTGCTTTGTTTCAACTTCTCTTTTTCGCCTCCCTCCTTCAGCCTTCCCCGGGTGGATTTCAAGAGGAAGAAACGCTAAGTCAGATGCATTATGACTCTGTAATAGGCTTCTAGCATCCATGAACTTAGGCAAAATGTATTGAAACATAGAAGGAATAAAAAAATGCAAATGCAAGGACATTCATTCAACAATAACCTCTACTTTAACTCATTCATAAGCATTCAACATAATCATTTCATTCATAAGCAAATACATTGCAGAAATAACACAACAAAGAATACTTATCTTGAATGATGAAGTTGTTCCGCAACTAGATATGTCACTGCAACGTTCCACCCAACCATAGGCTAGCGTGTTCATTAATATCTCAATACCACTACCACCCCCGAGATGGGCATGATTTCCACAAGGAACTAGGGAACAACAGGTCACACATAGCCATCACACATCAAAACACAGTGAGACCAACCTACAGTTGGGTTTCTCAGGCTGCTAAGGCAATGACTCACACATGGTCAAATGATCACCATGACTCAGCCCAACCAACCAACAGTTGGGTTTATTAGGATTCTAAGGCAATGGAAAGGTAGAATTTCTAAGCTAGTGAGCTCAAACACATAGTTATGGACACCTACACCATATTTATCCAGCTTGGAATTCCACAATACCTACACACCCAACACAAGGAAACATCCACTTCTTTGCTCCACAGTCCCTCGGGATATGCCTTCCCTTCTAGTGCTCTTTAGGGTGTGCATGAAATATTTTCCAGCCCCTCTTGATCTATCTGTGAGGTTCCTCCCTTTACTAGTTTTATCAGCCAATTCTGGGCCTCTTCCACTCCTAAGTATTTCCTACCAAAACAGGGATGCACATCATAACAACCCATAAGGAAACACAACAACACATGCTTCACTTTGTAACATAGAGAAAACAGGGTCTCTTACCACTCTATAGTTCAGGATAACACTGTCATCCCACAACCAGGGTTTAACAAAGGAAAATACTTGCAGAAACGAGCAACAACACTCTGCTAAAACCAAAACGACCTACGAATCTTGCTGATAAACAATGCATAATCATGAATGAATGAATGATCGGGGTATCATCAACACTGACAATGAGGAACACCAAAACCTTTCCCCAATTGAGGAAAGACGGACTGGCATGCATCACTTGCTTCCTTGTGTCAGGAGCAAGATCGCGGCTTCCCATACTGCATACTTGCGGGTTTGCTTAGACACACAGTTAGACTTCCATGCCTTGCTTTGCTAAATGCATTAACCATGCCAACCAACTTCTTGAAGATAGAGGGCAAAACAGTAGCTAAGGGTTCATGGGTTCCCCCATTGACATCTGGTCTCACCCTATTGGCTCAGGAGTTTGACTAAATCCCCTCCCTATTCCTTATGAAATCATGCCCCCATCTCTTTCACGTTGCAGTCCTATAGCTAGCTATGGTATTTTATTAATTGCGTATTTACATGGTGTTCCAAAATATAATGTGCCTGACTTAGCACCATAACCATCAGTATCAACCCTAGTCACCAATACACATGACACCAAATCAATGGCAAGGCCTTGGACTTGAGCTCCTTGCCATGATTTACATACGATATATACATCATGTACAATTTCAATATCATGGGGTCAAAACCAAGGTATTACAATTGTTACACCATATATTTGTTGCAACTTTACAAAGCCAAACCTAGAGCAAAGAGCTCTTAATCTTTCGAAAACTGAGCCTCCAGGTTTTTCAAGGAGGGCATTGAGGGATAAAAATTACATTTCAGGGTTAGTTGGGGTATGACAACCCCTTCAATTTACTATTTCATCAAGTGAATTCTTATTTAATTAGTTGGCTTTTACACTCAAAAAATTTAATCATAAGATAAGGGTTCAAATATATACATTCTTTAATATTTTTCTTGGAATAATTTTTCTAGCTTGGAAATTGAATTTACATCAAGATGGTCTCTAAAGTTTGATTTTTTACATTTGTACAATGATTGACATTAAAAATAATTGAAATAACTCATCCAAAAAACATGTCACATAAATAATTGTCCTTGCTTACTTCTCTTGCTTACATCTTGTTAAATGTTTGATAGAATTTTTAATTTGTTAACATATTTTGTCAACATTTGTACACTTGAAGAAATTTATCTTTATTTGAAATCGTATATATTGTTGATAGAGCAATATATATAGTTGAAAGAATGCATGCTGTTGTGACAATTTTCTAATTCGACAATTTTTTTTGGCACTTGACTTTTGGATGAAGAATAATTGAATATTTATTTCACATATATATTGTTGAAAAAACTCATGCAGAAGTGTTACAAAGTCTTTTCCTTGCTTGTATTCCTTTTTAAATGTTTTGATCTATGAGTAATTTAAATGGTGATTTTGTGCCATGGATCTTTTTAACGTGTTCAATATTTTTGTCAACATTTAACTTTTTGTATGAAAAGGATTTGCACGTTTATTCCAAATGTATATTGTCAAAATAACTCATACAAAAGTGTGACAATTTTCCTCCTTGCTTACTCATTATATGTTGATCAATGTTACATGCTCCTATGTAATTTAAATGGTAATTTTACAATAAACATTTCCAATTTAACAACATTGAACTTATGGAAAGAATTTGTATGTTTATTTCAAATTTATATTCGATTGTGTACATGCATGTATTCAATTCCTTGAAATTGAACAATGATTTGAACACATATAACTGAAATCATGTCAAATGGAGATAACAATCATTTGATTTTTAATCACAAACAAGGATTCCAAGATTGTGAAGCTTATGCTAAATTAGAGCAATGGTTTAACAACAAATAGATGAATTTTCATCTTTTTATTGTTTTTAATCATATGATCTAATTTAGCGTAAGCTTCACAATCTTGGAATCCTTGCTTATGATTAAAAACCAAAAAAACATTATATCCCCATTTTCCATGGTTTCAACTTCGTATATAGTTTAAATATTAAGCATGCACTATACATTGAGTTCAAAATTGTAAGTTCAAGGATTAATTATATAATTCAAACAAAATTGAACTATACTATTAAACTAGGCATTTCAAGATTGAACAGTACTATTAAACGTTGCTATGACATTTCAATCCTAAAACATTACTATGAACAATACTATTAAACATTACTATATGATATTTTACATGATATTTCAATCCTAACATAATTGGATTATACTATTAATCTAGACATTTGAAGATTGATCATTACTATTAAACATTACTATGACATTTCAATCATAACAAAACATTTGTATGAACAATACTATTAAACATTACTATGCAATTTTACACGACATCTCAATCCTAATAGACTTGAACTATACTATTAAACTAAACATTTCAAGATTGAAAATTGTACTATTAAACATTACTATGACATTTCAATCATAACAAAACATTACTATGAACAATACTATTAAACATTACTATGACATTTTACATCACATTTCAATCCTGACAGAATTGAACTATACTATTAAACTAGACAAATTTCAAGATTGAACATTACTATTAAACATTACATACTATGAAATTTCAAGATCCTAACAAAACATTACTATTAAACATTATATGACATTTTGCATGACATTTCAGTCCTAACAAAATTGAACTATATTATTAAACTAGAGATCGAAACAAAATCAGAAAGTTAATACATTTAAATTGATACATACATTCATGGACATCATGCAAAATTATGATAATCATTTAACAAACAAGTATACTATGTAAATAATCCAAAAAACTTTCTTGTCCAATACAATACAATATGTAAGTTCAACACACACACACACACACACACACACACACACACACACACACACACACACATAATCCAAAAATAAAGTTCTTCAATGTCCAATGTCTATGTTCATGTCCATTAGAGGACCAATATCATGTGATGTGGTATTCCCCAAGTTGTCTCGATGATTCCCCATCTATAACATGTATAAAAGCATATATGAATCTCATTTTAATTAAAAAAAAAAACCAAATTCAAAAAAATTTTGAAAATAAAATTGAAAAGAATAAAAATTTATAAACAAAATTACCTCACTACCAATATCAACATCCATCATAGGACCAACAATCTTTGCTGGGGTATCATGGCCCCTTTCTCGACTACCCTTTGTATCCTGAAATTTAATTTTTGTTATTAAATAAAACGTTATGTGAGTAAAACAAACTAAAATTAAATAACTCTTTATTTATTGAAACTAAAAAATTCAATATTTTAAAACATGCTTACACAAGATGGAATGTCGTTGAAAAAGTTTGAACCTAAAGGAACCCATGGACAAACCAATTTTTCAATTTCAAAATGTGTCCATGCATTAACAATAAGATGTACATAGATTACCTAAAATGAAATTTTAACAAATGATAGATACCCTTTAATAAATATATACCTATCTAATATGCTCTTCTACATTCTCACTAGTGGAGAATAAAAAATCATGATCATTCAACAATCTAGCAAAGTGTAGTCAATAAACATTTAAACATGACGTTTGGATTACTATATAACAAAATATACAAATCCATAGATGTAACAACAAAAAGTTAAATTCAAAACGAATAAAACAATTATAGATTGTATGTATATAAACAATGAACCTCTCCTCTACTCCATGTGTCGTGGAATAGGACATTTGAGGCTATATCACGACAGTCCTTTGGGTAGGCCCTAATATCTTCAATGCTCATTGAGTCTACCTCGTCATTTCTTCGATAAATAAGCCTCTGATGAAAAGACGTAGCTCAGGCCCTCTCTCGACTGAATCCCACATAAACTCCTACAAATTCTGACGTTAAACCTTTAACAACAAAATTCCTTACAACTCTCCCAACTTGGGATGTGGACTCCATCTCTACTCTTAAAGTCACAAGGTGGAGGTTGAAGAGTTACAGGGTCTCGAAGAGCACCTTTTCGATCATATATTCGTCCCTTTCCAACTCCATAAAAGCTAGAATCGACATAAAAAAATCTAGCAAAATAATTCGGAACCTTGTCATTCTGTCCCAACCTACCATATAATGTAACGAACTGATCATATAATAAATTTCCAAGTTCAGGGTGCTTGAAATATTGCACTTTCAACATGTTTTCGCGTTAGTCCTTTTTTGAAGTTAAACATTGAATTTGCATGTTCTTTCATTACTCTGTCCTTGACAACATACCACTTGTATGGACCCATCACTTTTGCCCTTTATCCTATGTATCAAGTCATGAAAATCGTCTATAGTTGGTCCAAGACCCTCTATACTTCAATGAGTTTTTGTAATGATTGCAAAACAATTTTCAAACTTTGTTTTCTCTCTGGAGGGAGTTCCAAACTAGAAAGATCATGTTGCAACTTGTTATAGTGAGATATACAACTTTCAAGGGTTAATTGTTGATCACCACTATCCCATGGAAGCTCCTTAGGTATATCATATCGATAAGTTGTTATGGGTGTACAACCCTCAACTTGTTCAACATATACCCTCCTTGCTCAACGTTCATCCCTTTGTGCAGAATTACAACCCTCTTCTAAACCTTGCTCCGCTTTAAAAAAAACACATAAATTTGTGTGTAAACATACACTTATTAAACACTTGTGAAAATCATAATTGATATATATTAACATATAAATGTTTATACCAACTGAAGGTCGAGAACCATGATGTTCTCCTATAGAATATATGGGGGAATTATTTGTGTCCCTTTGACCTGACTGCTAACCACCTGAATGGGATCTATACAACAAGCTCAAATCTAGAGGTGAACCTGACAATATTTGATTATTAGTGGAGACACCAATGCTTGATGACCTCGATGACCTCCCATTATTAGATGTATTTGCACGAATAGACCTTACATGCTTTTGTCTTGAAGACCCCTCTCTTTCCATTTGATAAAGACTCTATATTTAAACAACACTATCTACTCAATTTACATATTCAAATTTTACATTTTGATTTAAAAATATTCCAAACATTTGACATCCACACAAAATTGAACATTTTGATTTAAACATCCAAGCATTCCACATCCATAAAAAAATTTACGTTTTGATTTTACATTCCAACTTAGTGAATTATTTAAAAACAACTTGAAAGAGGTGCAATAAAGTCAATTTCACAACAAAGGAAGACTTAGAATTAAGTGTGAATACAAATCTGCAAATCAAGATACTTTTAAGAAACTAATTCTTCATATGAATCATAGTATTTGTTCTTGATTTACCTCATTCATTTTATTTGAAAATTTTAACTTCTTTTGTTTCTTTGTCTCTTTTTCTTGGAAGTATAAGCTCGAGCATGGCAACAAAAGATAAAGTAATAATATAATACTCGTAGAATAAAAATCCTCAACTAACACCTCAAAATAGTAATTATGGTCCACAAAATGCATGAACAAATGTGCAATGCACTTTTCAAGAGGACACCTCCATAATATCTTTAAAATAATATAATTATAAGTCAATGTGAGTGTTACCTCCAATAATGCCAAGAGTAGATGTAGAAATAACCCCTTCTTTAACTACAAAATAATATATAGCATGAAGAGAGGTGTAGTGTACAAGAATGTGTTGAAGAATCAACAAACAATAAAAATATTTCAATTTTGCAAGTGCACCCTAGATAAATGTTTAAAGTTGGTTAATTTCATAAATAATTACTTCAAACCATGAGCACAAAAAATAAGTCGCAAAACAATGTGTTGGAAAGAAAAACCATGTCCATAAAAGAAAGCTTCTTTAAGAAAGTGTGAAAGAAAGATCATACATGGGTAAGTAATAAATAGTTAATTCAACCTATTAATGAAATACCACATATGGTAAGGAAATACCAACAAATATAATAAACTAATTTTGGAAACTATCAAAATTCTTCACATGTGGGTAATGAACCTCCTAAAATATTAACATAAATGAGTGAGAAAATGTGATAGATGCATGCCAATGTATGCTTAGAAAGATGAGCACTCCACTAAGTAACACACCCTAATCAAAATAGACCCAATAAACCCTAATCACTACAGAAATTGGTTAGAAAAATCAAGCACTACACTAATCAAACAATGGTCAAGAATGATAACTCAAGATTATAATCCATGTCTTGATAAAGTAGCATGTGTATCAAACACTCCAATATCTTCTAGGGTTTTAACACTAGGAGGTCTCCATCCATAAAAAGACATTAATAATCATGTTGAAAATATGTGAATAAGAATACAAATGCTAGGTGCACCTACTCCAAGTAACATCAATACAAAACACATCACCTTGTGTTAGGGAAATTTTATCCTAAGCCATCCACCAAGAAACAATCATACATGTCTATGCATCATAACACCATTGCAAATGTGCAATGAGAAATATGATTTATAAATGATGAGCAAGATACCAAGCATTACCAACACATGATCCATCAACTAGTATGCAACCATGAAAAGAGAGCGTAACCATGACAACCTATCGTTAAGGAGAAATATATCTCCTCCAATCCAATGTAAATGCCATCCTCATGAAGCTACTAACCTAAAAATGTATAAATTGGGTGACAAGAATCACACATGCAATACTCATCCAATATGAGGGGTAAACTGACCCAAAATCATGCTCTTTAAAACATTATAAATGAGAACAAAGATTTCACATTTGACATCCTATAAGTCAAGGATAATGGGTATTCAAACCATTTCCCATGTTCCGTATATGGTTTAAAGGATTTGTGAGCAACCTAAAGCAAATTAAATGTAATTTGAACAATGAATGTAAAAAAAATATTTATTCACTAACAATATTTCGACAAAGATTCAAAACAATCAATTTGAATGAAAAGTATCAAGTTCCTTTCAATACCATTTACATTGCAATTTTTGCTTAAGATTTATTCACCATGCCCAACCCATGTTCACAAATTATCACGGTGACAACAATTTGAAACAATAAAATTTGAACTATAACTTTGTTCACCATGCTCAATCCAAGTTACCAAAGTATCATCATGATTGCTGCATGATTTCAATATCTTGGGAAGGGAAATGGAGGGAGGGGACACTCCAACGGACACAATAGAAAACACAACTTATGGGGGAGGCTGCTACGCAGACAACTAATTTGAGTGTTCAATTGTTGGACTAAGTGATAGAGGAGGGTGGGACCTTCCAGGGAAACCAATAAAGGCAAACCTGCAATAACCTTTCAGTTGGGCCTACAACCTTTCAACCGGGATTGGATACTACCTACTGCCCACCAATCCAGACACAATACAGACTTGCCGCTAGCTGGGTGCGTATTGCACAGAGATGCTTATAGACGTTCTTATACCGCTTTTATTGATCATAGAGGGACGTATTGAAACTCACCTGGAAAAATGTACCTACGAGCTCTCAAACAAGATTCCATGTCGACGTCCAAATGTTGAATCAACAACCATCCAGCCTCTTGAACAAGATTCCATGTCCACGGTGGACAAGGTGCCCAAGGGGGATCGTAACACGCTACCCGATGTGGTGGGGAAGGGGTACTTTCATCCAACAGTGAGATAACAATGCAGGCATGGTGCAGATAACAGGGTGTCGATAGGGTGTTGTGCTGATAAGCTCTCACACACATTACGAGGTGGCAATTAACTTAGACTTACAAACATCATAAGTTATTCCACACACAACTCCACCTTCCAATTCTCACGAAATAGACACCCATATTCATAAATCTACCGATAACAAAAACCTAAATCATTAATAAAAAGATTAAAATTATATGTTTAACTTTTAACCAATAATCAAATATAAATAATATTTATAATAAACATAAAATAAAAGATGAAATAACCTTAGAATTTATAACATAAAATAAAAAGGGAAATCTAAATTTTACCTTACTAATCGTTTGATTTTATAATCTAATGTAAAAGTGAAACTAATCTATGATTTTATAATCTAACATAAAAGTGAAATCAATCTTTGATTATATAACATAACATAAAAGATAAACTAATCTTTCATTATATAGCATAACATAAAAGAGAAACTAATCTTTGATTTTATTTTTATATTAAGAAGAATATACTTGTTATTTATCTAAATTACATTTTATAACATAAAATAATAGAGAAATTAATGTACTTATTGTTTATCTAATTTACAAAATCATTAAAATGTATAATATTAGTTTTTTCAATTTGTATTTTTTATTATTTTGAAAGTTTACTTGATATTGACCTTTATTATATTTATATGTTTCCAATCATTTTCTTATATTATTTATTAAAAATGAAACGTTTCCAATCATTTTTTTATATTATTTATTAAAAATGAAAACTTAAAATCATTATTTAAAAAGTAAAACACTAATTTTTTATATCTGGTTTATTAGTTTGAGTAATTAGAAGTTTTGAATTAGGATGGGAATAAAAAACCAAAATTATAAATTATAAACAAGTATAAAAATTATAAATAAAGATATTGTTAAATATTATTTAGTTAAATTGAAAGGTGTTTAGATATTATTTGAGATTTTAGATTTTTTTGAAACATGTACTTAACTTGCTAATCATCTCCAGAAAGTGGTTTTTGAGTTCACTGACCACTTTACTTGTGGCTAGTGGTTGTGCTAGTACAAATTTGGTAAGTTTGTTTGACTAATTGAGAGTTATGAATTGAAGTTAACTTGCTAACCGTCTCCACTAAAGTGGTTCTTGAGTTCACTGACAACTTTACTTGTGGCTAGTGGCTGTGCTAGTACAAATTTGGTAGGTTTGTTTGACTAATTGAGATTTATGAATTGAAGATAATACAAATTTGGTTAGTTAGTTTGAGTGATTGGGATTGAGAGTGATGAATTGTATAAAGGAGATAATACAAATTTGGTAGTTTAGTTTGAGTGTTTTATGCGATGTAAAAGACAAAGTTTAGTTTGAATAATTGAGAGTTATGAATTGAAAACAAAAGATATTATGATGAAATCCACCCTTGAACGAACCATGGTCTCCCACCTTTTGTGGGTTGCTTTTATGAGTGGTATTCACCCTTTAACGAACCATGATCTTCCACCTCTTGGGGCTTTGCAACCAGGAGGTTCATCACCCTTTGGAGAGGCTTTGCAACTAGGGGTTTGGAAAGCCTCTGATCTCGTGGCTTGCGGCTCTGATCTCCCACATCTAGCGGCTCTGCAACCATGGTTTTTGTCATTTTTGAGAGTCATTTTTTCCCTCTTTCTGTGGTGGCTAGGGCTCCTTCCCTAGCCTCCCCACTCCTCCACCTTGAAGCAAGCGGCTTTGTAGCGAGGTTGTATGATGGCGCAGGGCTTGGCGGAGATGGCGTTCATCCTGCGGTTGGTGGCTTACCCGCAGCTTCAGCGGAATGGCGGTGGTCGTCATATGGTGGCTGTGACTTTTAGGTGGTAGTGCCATGTATGTCTCATGGATGCTCATGGCTAGGGTTTATCTTATATTTTGTTTTTTAAATCGGATGGTGCTTATGGTTTACTGGACAGAGGGTCCTCCAACATCTTTGGTTTTGCATTTGACAGTGTGCTTATTACATTGCCTATTATGCTTCTTTGCTCTGTTAGAGTGTTATTTTTGTAAAAATGCTTATAGCATGCTTGTATTGGCTAACATGTGATGGGTTTCTTGGGGATGGATAAGAAACGTTATGTGTAACATTGTTACTAAACCTGGCCTATGTTTTGCAGTGTTGACTGGAGTGTTCTGCCTTGGCTTGAAAAAATTGGTAAGAACCCCAACACCTGGCTTACAAGAACACAAGCGCGTAACGATAATGCTGCAGAGATGAAGAGACTTTAGGCAGAGAAATGTCTTGGAAATCTCGTTAATCCACGGCTCCGCATATCCGCCGCAGTCCGGTGGAATCAAATTAACAAAGAGATTCTGGTGTAACAGAATCCAATGGTAACATGCTTGCGAGTGAGAGAATCTACGCGATGTCTCCTCTTGTAGACCATACCACGGTGCTGCGATCCTTCAGGTTCCCTATCACGCACTCCAGAAACTCATCGAGAATTGCATCGCTCGCAAACACAGAAGGAAATTAAATCTCAAGGGTGAACTTACCCCAATCATCGGACGAGACATCGAACGGCTGACGACATAGAAAAAGGAATTTTGGGGAGTCTTTCCTACCTGTAGAACGCCTTGCCGCGTAATCATACTAAATTGAGATGGACGGAAAAATGAGAAAGGAGAAATATAGTACAAATCAAAGCGGAAGAATGTTGCCCATCGTCGAACGTTTCGATTGCTATGAAATTCTTTTTGTCGATTTCCGTCAGCGATAAAGGAACGTTTTGTCGTTTGTTTAGACTGTTACCGTGACTCAATAAGCGAAATTGTAGAGGGCTTAGATGATCAAGATCCGTAAACCCTATCAACCCTTATTAAAAGAACAGGATGCGAACACCAGGCATTCCCGTTCAAACACCATAGCGTTATTGTGATCCAGTGACATGACGAACCGACAGACAGATCTGCACCCTTTCCATTCGAGTTATGCTTCTCCCTCCGAGGAGCAGAGTACTCGATAGTCCCCAAACCCTCCAAGGAGTTCCAGCCATTATTGCATCAGCCACCACCCACAAGATGGCTGGAAACTGATAATCTAGAAAAGCTCCAAGCGTTGGATAAGTCCGGGTTGAAGACCTACATTGGAAAGGCCGAATCCATCAGGCCAGTCCTGGACAGAGTTTTGCACCTCGTTGGGGAGTTTTGGGAGAATTTTGTATACATCTAGGGTTACAGGATATAGTAAAGCAACAACACCTTTCGAGAGCAACGGGCCTGCCCAACGAAGGCCGTACGATGGGTTACTGGGTAGAAAACAAGATTTCCATCGTGAAGCAAATTGGAAAGGATGCTTGGAAGGCAATGCATGAAAGGAGATTCAAAGACTTGTGTGGAGTTGAGACGAAGTTAATGGACAAGTTCCCTGTGGATATGATCAAGGACGATACTACACAGTGTGTGGCCTCTGTGGTTATGGAGCATCTCGCAGGATCTTTTACTGCTTCCCATTTCAGCGATGAATTCCTTGATATCATTCAAGAAGGCATGAATGGAAATGTTTCTAACTGGCCTGCTCATATTCCTAGAAGATGAAAACGTATAAAAAAAGTCCTTCATCCCTTTCCCATATGCGGTTGTCATTGCATTGCTTATTAGAGAACATGCACCTAATTTGGGGCAACAGGTTGTAGAAAATGAGGCGCAGGATATTAAATTGTTTAAGGAAAGGTCGAATGAAATCAACGGGTGGCAGGATATTGAGTTGGAGAAGAGAAGAATGAACGAAATCAGTAGGGTGCGGGATATTGAAGAGGGGAGAATGAATGAAATCAATAAACATGGGCTTGAAATGGGGAGTTTGAAAGGGGAGAGGAAGATTGAAGACGCTGAAGTAGATCAATATGGTGAGAAAAGGCCGAAGTTGTCGTTGGCATTGGTGGATATGCAGGAGGATGGAGGGAGTGGAGATAGTAAAGGAATACAAATGCAAGAGGTAGTGGACATGAAAGAGAGGGGAAGTGAGGATAATAAAGGGGGACAAATGCAACAGGTAATGGAGAGGAAAGAGGACGGGGGAAGTGAAGATACCAAAAGAGGACAAATGCAAAAGGTAGTGGGGAGTAAGGTGGAGTGGGCGAGTGAAGATAGTAAAGTAGTACAAATGCAGGACGAAGAGGAGAGGAAGGAGAAGGAAGTGAAGGGTTTGGATTATCGAGCTGCAGGGACAATTTTGCAGAGGATCAAGGCCACGTTAGCTGAGGATTGTGCTGAAACTGTTGAACAATATCTCCTTAACCACGAAGGATGGAGAACTTCTGGAGCAATATTATAGTGATCTCAACTTTCGGTCAGGAGATCATGTTTTGGAGAATCGGATGCATGGTATTCCAATGAGGCTGTCTAGGGTAAGCTCTGGACAGGCGGAACTGGGGGAGAGAAATAGGATGAAAAAAAGGAAAGGGAGGAAATATGACAAGTTGCTGATAATCAGTATGGAGTATGTCTTGGCACATTTTTGTTCACAAAAGTAAGGATCCTTTGGCTCAGGATGACTTTTATGTGGACCTTTATATCGTGTTTATGAATCCTTCGGCTTAAGTGAGTTAAACTCTAGACCATTTGGGTTTTTGCTGGTGATATTTGCTGGAATTCAGTTAGGGAATTTTTGCTGAAATTACGATTTTGGTGGCTGAAATTGCAATTTTGGTTCCAAAAATGGATTCAGGGCTCTCAATAACAATAACCCATGAGGCACCTTGATTATGCAATTTCAAAAAACTGAAACTGCAATTTCAACAATTCTTACGGAATTTTGGTAAAACATTTTGACTAAAAAATGGTGCAAATGGTCTAGAGCTCACACCCTCAGAGGGTTGCATATTTATGTCGTTTTGTTTGTCTGTTTTCGAGGTGGTTATGTGGTCAGAGAAGCCTAGAGAGGTGCATTATTTGGTCCTGTAGCACATTTTAGGAGGCATTCCTAGTTCTCCTCAGGTTCTTTCTTATTCGATTGAGGACTGTACAATGACGAAAATAAGCTAGAAGGCAATGCATTCCATGGATGTTATAAGGATTTGACTATTGTGTGGGAAGATCTGGGAAACTATGGTATTAGAAATACGCTTTTAGTTGATTCTTCACATGTGGCCATGCTTAGAAACAAAGATGGAAATGTGATTTGCCCCATCCCCTTCCAATATCATGTGCAGACTTCTCATTGGCAATTGGAGGCTTATCTCTGGCCTTATCTGACATGTTTGGCATCAGTGAAAGGTATTCTAAAATATGTAAAGAATAACCCTTTTGGCCTGGAGAAAGGATACAGTTGGCAACGGTCTCAATCTAAAGTAGGTCGGGTTACTCCTTTGTTTGCAACCCCTTATCTACCACATTGTCCTGGAATTGCAAAGAATTGGAAAACGTTTCCGAGCACTGAAACTAAAACTTCAAATTCTCAGTTCGGCTCGTTTAATACTCAATGCCCTGGCATTAGTAATATATTCTAGGCACCAATTTTCCATCACGAAAACTAGCATCCCATTTTCACAGTCAGTTTCACCTGCTGCTAACTCCGGAATTTTTGAAGTTTACCACGGAAAATCATCAAGGGTGTTCCCAGGATTCAATGATCATATACAAAATTACAACAACATGAATTATACGAGCGAACGGATAAAAAAGAGCGATAGCAATATGGAATATATGAGGGGACTGAAGCTTGTGAAAGTTGATTTACAGAACACAACCTGTGAGAAGGACAAATTGGAAAAGAAGCTACAAGAAAACGATGACGTTCTACAAAAAGTGGTAGATGCCTTGGAAAAAGTAAATGAAGAAAAGAGAATAGCAGAGGACGAAAAGAGTGACCTGTCAAGGGCATTTGTAGAAAGGGATAAGGCTCTGGAACAGGTGAAACTGGAAAAGACCTTGGGAATGAAACAGAAAGAAGATTATTTGTTCTTTGCAGGAAACTGTGCAAGCTCTGCATGAAAAGTTAGGAAGCTTTGAGCAAAACCAGAGGGAGTTTCAAATAATGGTCAAGAGGGAAGTAGAGAAAGAAACAGCTCAAATTCGTTCAACTTTGACAGATGTTCTTGGATTAAAACAAGGAGAGGATCTTCTGATTGGAGCACAAAAGCAGGTTGAAGAGTTGAGGCAGCAATGGAAAGTAAGAAATCAGTTAAAACCTGATCAGTTTATGTTGGTAATTAGTTCCGATAATGTTGAACAGTCCACAGAGGAACTTTATCAACAAAGCAATAACAAGGGCACAAGTTCTCATATGAATGGAGATAATAGGACAGGTGCTATAAGCAATCTACTTCTTACAAGCGATACTGAGGCTCTGCATTGTTCTATTTTATGGAGTGGAAAACCGCAGGGGATCACCGTATATGGTATGTGTAATAACGCAACTGAAAAAGGTCATTATACTTTTTATTGTCAAAAGTAAATCCATGTGCAAAGTTCAGCAATGTTTTCTCTAACCTTCCAAAGTCTTTTACATGACTTTCTATATCAGTAAGATAATGCGTACAAAATCAAATGTTGATAGTGGAGTGGAATTTACACTTGTAATGCTACTGGGAAAGAAGATTACTAAATGCTTATGTATAGAAGCTTTCAACATAAAAACATAGAAAGGAACTTTCATATGTCTTATTTATAATTTGATGGATATCTGAAAAGGAATGAAAACAGAGATTATGCACTTTTTAAAATATAATTCCAGGCAAAAAAAACTGTAATTTATATATATATAGTTGAATTGATGATAATTTTTATTTAGAGTTGAATTGATGATTACATTTTTAAGTAATCATGTTGTACATCAAAAGATTTTTTGTTCCAATTGTGGTGACGTTACTGTTAAATTAAGCACGGAACTTTTGTATCACATTAGTTACAGTCAAGTTGAACCTCAAAACCCTAGTACTATGGACCTAATGTTGTTTTTTCTGAGTAGCATCGAGAGTCATTCTCTTAGAAGAATGGGGCCACCTGGTCTGGGACCATGGTGAAACTCAACCCAGTGTTGAGTGACCATTCTGTTGAATGGTAGATATTTGGTCTGGGACCATGATATAGACCCAGCTCTGCCCTGGGTAGACTCAACCCAATGTTGAGTGACCATTCTGTTGAATGGTAGACATCTAGTTCAAGACCATGATGTGGACTAGTCTAGTTCTGAGTAGCCATTTTCTGGGAGAATGGAGGCACTTGGTCTATTACCAAGTATTTGACCTAGGGTCAAATTATGCAGCCCATGGCTAAGGCACCTGGTCTGTTACCAGGAAGGCACTGTAAGCCCTAGACCGGGTCTAGGCATGTGTGACACTTTGACCCTTGATCTATGGGATTTGTGTATTTCTCCAAGGATTAGCTATCCTTGGTTAAGTTATCCTAGTACCAGATCTAGGTGTCACACAGAGTGTGAGATAAAAGCATTAGTAACTCTCTTGGTTTATGATGATGTACTTTTGGAATTAAAAAGACCACAGGTAATGACCAACATGAGCACTTGGAAAAATGCTAAAGTCAAAAGTCAAAAGTACATAAGGACTTTTGGACCACAGGTGAAAGTCAAATATAAATAAGGACTTTTGGTAAAAGTAAAAAATACTTAAAAGACCTTTTTGGTAAGAAGGTAAAAGGGAAATTAGAAAAAGAATAAAATATTATTATTTTATCTTTTCTAATTTTGGTCCACTTACAGGTAACTAAAGGCTATAAAAGAAGATCAAGTCAATTCATTATTACACACACTTGCTCTCACAGGTACAACTGCTCAAGGTTGAAGAAAGAAGATTTTGTGATTGTGCCCTGACATGGATGAGTCTAGCTAGGGCATCATCAACCTCCATTGAAGACAAACCCTAAGCTAGGGTTTCTTATCTTTTCTGTCTTAAGGGTTTTACCAAACCCTCATCTTCAACCAAGTTCAGATCTAGGGAAGCCATCTTCGGATCTGGGAAGCCAAGTTCAGATCTAGGGCATCCACCTTTAGATCTTCAGATCTGGGAAACCATTCTTCAGATTTGGGCAGCCAAGTTCAGATCTAGGGCAGCCATCTTCAGATCTTCAGACTTGGGAAATCATTCTTCGGATCTAGACATCCAAGTTCAGATCTAGGGCAGCCACCTTCAGATCTTTAGATCCGGGCAACCATTCTCCAGATTCGAGCAACCAACTTCTTTATGGGCAATCTTCTTTCCATTTTCGGGCAAATTTGTGATTTTTGGGCAGAATTTGAGTTTCGGGAAGATCTGTGATTTTTGGGCAGATCTGATATTTTTGGACAGATCTAATATTTTTGAGCAGACTATTGTTTTGGATAGTACTTATCTTTTCCAGTTAGATCTAGAAATTTCAGTTACTAGGGGTTTGAAACCCTTGCTTTGATTTTTACTAAGAAAATCTTACTGTAAATTGTGGTTTAACCCAGATTGGGGTTTGAGGAACTTTTTGAAGAATTTTCTAAGTCATCTCATTTACGAGATGAGTTACTAATGATTTTTGGGGTTTTTGTTCTTTGAAGGTTTCCCCAGTGAAAAACTCTTGTGTCCATTGTGCTGATGCGATGAATGTTATTTTACTGCACTTGTTATTTGTTTAGGTTAATCTGCAAATTCTTAAGTATTTCTGCTAATGCTAAAATTCAACACCTAATGGATAAGGAGATGCTACTAATGATGATACTAGTGATGAGGGAGGAAATGAAACAATTTTTTTGTTGACAGATAGCCAATTGTGGTGAAGTTACTACTGAGCTAATCACGAAACCTCAGTATCACATTAGTTATAACTCCAACAAGTTGAACCTCAAAACTCTAGTATTATGTACCTAAGGGATAAGGAGATGGTATTAGTGATGATGGAGGAAATGGGACAAATGCAATGGGAAACACAACATTAAATAATAACAATAATAATTTATTTTTAAGGTCATAGCTTAGTGAGATGCCAAATTGACATATGGGAGCTCCTTGTTTGTGAGACAAGGGACTCCCTATGGACAAGAATTTCACTGGTTTGTATATAGAAGTGTGCATACTGTACACACCTCCGAATTAAACGCACATTCTTAGTTGTTATCCCACATCCCCAAGCATAGTTGGTTGTTTCCAATGTTTTTGGGCATTTGATTAAATCCATGCCAATAGCTGCCTAGTTTGAATCACCATGGATGAAGCACACTAGTCTACGCGAATGGCTTTACCAGTGATGCCATCCATAAATGTGGGAAAACATCCCTTGAGGTTTTCTATGAGTTTTCCTTAAAAAAAACATATATATAAAGGTTAACTCAGGTGAATGACAAACTTTGCAAAGAGTATAGTTCTTAGGGAGGTGACAAGATGTATTCCCATCGACAAGTTCTTTAGGGTTACAGGTTGATTATTCTATTAAGGATTAATCTCTCTTTTCTACTACTGAGGTGACATTTCTTATCGGGAAATTTGCTTGTGTTGTAAGCCACGCTCTACAAATATTTTTATTATACTTAAAGGATTGTTGGGTTTTTCATCCTCTGTGTTTGGCGGGTTTTCCTAGGGTATATCTTGTCTCTTATGGCTGATTAATTTATATCGTTGATTTATATGGCTAATTTATGGAGCTGATTTATGGGCTGATATATTTATGAGATTTCTATGAGGATGATATATTTATGTGGCTGATATATTTATGAGATTCATATGTGGTTGATATATTCATGTGTAGCTGATTTATAAGATACATATGTGCTGAAAGTGATTGGTAAAAGTTTTAAAGTTCGATCTTCTCTGATTTTTCTTTCTAGACGATTGAGCTTGATTTTGATAACCGACAATGTGTTTACAATTGCTTTCCAGACGATTGAGCTTGATTGTTTGTTGCTATTGTTGGGGTTTCTGATCTAGTCTAACAATGAATCTGGAGCAATGTATTTGTGACAAATTACCTCGATCTAGATACTATGGGTAGTGAGTAGTCTCTATCCCTTTTTTGCTACCAACGCCTTTGTGAAAAAATGTATATTTTAAAGCCCCAAACCACCTAAAAGTTTTGTGTAGCAAACATAAATAATAATAATAATTAAATAAATATATACAATTAATAAGTTAAAAGTCAATTGAGAGACACGTCCTTGGTGAATAGTCACCAAAAAGGCCTATTAACACGACTTTCATTATCAATGCAAATCATGAATATATTTGATCAATTATTCAATATGTAGGTTATTTCAGAAATGATGGGTTTATTCCGAATTATTTGAAAATATCTGGATAAAGATATTACAGTGGTATGAGATTGATACGACCCTTGGCCATTATTTACACTTATTTTGTTTTTAACCATTATCTTAGGGCTTCCCTAAAATTGTGGTCTTTGACCAAGAAGTAAAAGAGAAACAACCCATTGTATTAAGAAACCACACATGGTTTAACTTACTTCTTTATTAATGAATGTGTTGTATTAAGAAACTGGTTTGACTTACTACTTTATTAATGAATGTGTTATTTAGTTAAAAGTGAGAAAATAATTGGAAATTTTTATATGAGATCTTTTTACAATAAGTGAGTTAAAAAAGGATTTTACATAAAAGTGAAAGGTATAAAATCTAAGATATCAAGATTTGAACCTGGGTGGGAAGGATAACATTCATTATTCCCAAGCACCCAATCTACACACAATCCACAAAGAGATTAAATAATAATTTTTTATTATTATTTACATTGTATTAATAATAATTATTTCTTGAAAATGAAAAGGTTATTTAACCTAATAAGAAGAGGACAAAATTGAAGAAGACAAAATTAAAGAGACAAGAAGTTAAGATCTAGTGAAAACTATTAATCATCGAAGAAATCAGTTAAAAGAAGACTCGTCAAAGAAGCAAAAGACAAAAAATCGCAAACGATGGAAAACTCATATCCAGTAATTAAGTCGCAATTACAAGCAAAGTTGGACGAGTTGGAGCAATATAAGGTAACCAATAAACGTCTATAAGTTGAGGTTAAGACGAATGATTTGTTAAAATCAATAAGAGACGATGGAAATTGTCGCTTAAAAAATCAAAATCAGCAACTGGAACTAACCATAAGAGATATCAAGAAAATGTTATCTAATAAAGATAAAGAAATATCTTTTTTAAAAGTTCACAATCAAAACCTAGAAGACCAGATCAGAAAGTCAAAACATGATGACAAATCACCGTATGGAAGTGATAACGAGTTGGAAAAAGAAATAACGCGTCTAAACAAGCTCACCATGGACAAAGATACTGAATTGGCTCAAGTTCGTAGAACATTAGAAAGTCAAGAAGCAGAGATAGGTCGAATTCAACAACATATTAGTGAACTCCGACAGAAAGAGAATGACACAAAAAAATGCACAAATTGGAGATTACAACTTTCAAAAGCACGTTATCAAATAACACCGAAGAAGTTTTTTGATTAAAGAACCATAACAAGACGCTAGTCACAAAAATTAAGAAGTTGAAAAATAGTCAAAAGGAAAATCAGTCTACTGAAGACATTGAAGAAAAAAATTTAGACAAGAAGAAAATAGCTGCATCAGAAATCACAACGAAGATATAAAGAAACAACTTAAGAAGTCTGAAGATGACAGAAAATTGCAAGTAGAATTTATTAAAAAGTTTAAAAATTTATAACATACAATTAGAAAACAAGTTGGAAAAGATACAGAACGAAACATTAAAAACTCAAGGAATGAAAATACAATGTCCAACATGGATCAATGCTCAAAAGACGACGCTCATGAAAAAAATAACATTGTGAAAATTCCCTATCGACACCCCAACCATATAAACCGATATCCTAGAAAGTGGGAATTTCCGAAAGATAATCAAAGTTGCTGGCGACAAAACAATAGGGAATCCCAACAATCAACAACAAACCAATTTGGGATGGATTGATCTGTTAACATATCAGAAGTTATGCTCTACACTTAGAAGTTTGTATCGACATGTTTCATCAGCTATGATGTCACAAGAAACGATGCGACCACATTATACGGCTTTGAGGACAAATCCTTTTTAAGAGAGAGGCAATGTAACAAACATAAATAATAACAAAATTAAATAAATATAAACAATTAATAAGTTAAAAGTCAATTGAGAGAAACGTCCCTGGTGAATAGTCACCAAAAAGGCCTATTAATACGACTTTCATTATCAATGTAAATCATTAATATATTTGATCAATTATTCAATATGTGGGTTATTTCAGAAAATGATGGGTTTATTCCAAATTATTTGAGAATATCTGGATAAAGATATTACATTTTGGCTTAGAAATTTGTTCCCATTTTACCTAGTGGAGCACATAGTTGTCACTTTTCCCCAACCATAAGAAATTGAAACCAATGAAGTAAATATTGACTTCGACAAAAAATTGGCAAAGGTCCCGAATACAACTTCTCGGCAACATCGACAAAAAAATTGGCAAACAATGATAAACATTTAAAAATACAAAATATATTCATTTTTTTTCAAAATTTTAAACATATAAAGAAACAACAACATCATATAAAAACATTGGCACATAAATATGGAGAAAACATTGATATATAGATGTAGTGGATGCAAATAACTATGATTGGTTTGATTTCAATGACCCGAACTAATACAAAATACATAAAATTTTACAATTTTAATGAATATATATATATAGATATATATATATATATATATATATATTCCAAGCTATGATTCTAAACCATTAGAGACAAAACATGCAAATTCGGGTCATGCATATACCATCTAAGGGTGAATATATCAAAATGGAACCAATTGCAATACATATCTAAATCAAAATTGAAAATTGAAAAACATAATCATCAAAATCGTTGTCTATGTTGGGACCCTATTCATCAATAACACCATGTGCCCCCCTCCTATAGGCTTTGTCCCTTGCCTCTACCTCAAATATCGAAGTTGATCCTTTAAGGACATTAGTTAACACCCTACAATTTTGAAGAAACTTTTTAATCCAAGCGTTAAAATAAGGCAGAAAGAGATTCCCAGTCTTAATGATTTTGTGAGAATTGAAACACAAATGGATCTAGGAGCTAAATAAACTCTCACAATTCGCTATGGTTCACAAAACATGCACAAAATAACTGAATAATTGAAATTTACATACACACATGAAGTCAATAATGGATATTATTAACACTGTCCAACTTGTAACTATGTATGGAATTGATATATAGTACAATAGGGAAAAATCGCCAGGCCTTGGAGACCATGTGGAAGCATACAAGTGTCATCCCAAGATTTGACCCTCAACCCCCCTGGGTGGACCAATGAGCCTCCAACTCATCCCAAACGGTCATGAATGCATGTGTGAATGAGGGTGAGGAATGTTGGAACATGTGTGGAGGTATGGAAGGCGTAGGTGAGCACATGGGTGAGTGGGAATGGCTCTAGGAGAGAAATAAATGCCCAAAACAGTCCAAAAACCACTCAAACCAAGTACTAGCGCCTCAAAGGAGTCAAAATCCATGAAAAGGGGGAAAGGGAGCACATTCCTAGTTGAATTAAATCAATGTGGGCACCTGGGTGTCCAAATATTCAACCTAGAGTGCATCAACTGTGCAGAATGATAAACTAGGAGCGCCTCGATTGTCATAATTGCCAATTTTCCTAAGTCTAAACCATAGGAAATACCGCATAGAAGCAAATAAATGTGTCTAAGGTCTATGGCTAAGGTACTAAGGTGTATTATTAGTCTAACACCCCCCCTTAATCCTTACTTAGTACTTCTTAACCAAAAATATCATGGAGGCCTTGGAAACAAAGGCTCAAGTAACCTCATACAACAAAAGCTTTTATTTGTCCATAGAAACAAGGTAAGGAGGAAAACCACATGGTGAAAAAACCTCCGTTCAAAAATGGACATGGAGCCAAAATTCTGAAAGTGAATGGTATCCATCACCATGCATCACCCACTCCAAGAAGAGATCTCATATAGGTGAAGGTCTTCTTTGTGAAGCACTTGGTGAAAATGTCAGCAGTTTTCTCTACAAATGGGCAATACTGCAAGGCTATCACCTGGTCATGCACCAAGATCCAGATGTAGTGCTTTTGTATCTAAATGTGTTTAGTCCCCTGTATCTGCACTGGATCTATGGAAATCATGATTTCACTTTGATTATCACACCAAATTACTAAGGGTGAATCAAATGCAACTCCAAGTTCCCGAATAATACCTTGCAACCACACATGATTGTGTAGCTATGTTCACTACTCCTCTGTACTCGGCCTCAGCTAAAGAAAGGGAGATGGTCTGTTGTTTCTTGATACACCAACATATGGGACCTTGTGCTAGCATGAATACATAACCTGATGTGGATTTTATGTCCATGGGATCTCTATCCCAATCAGAATCAATAAATCCAACTAGTTCTAGTGGAGAACTAGGAGCATAGTGCACCCCGAAGTGTCTGGTTCCTTGCACATAATGAAGGATCCTCTTGGTTGGATTCCAATGGATCTCATGAGGTTGTTGCATATATATAGCTACAACACCTACATCATATTCTAAATTAGGCCGAGAATGAGTAAGATACAACAAAATCCTGACTAGCTGTCTATACAACAAGCTGCCCACCAATGGAGAGTCAACAACTTCACCTAGTTTGATACCAGAAAGGAATGGGGACACAATGGGGACTTGGATGCCTTATATTCAACCATCTTAAACTTCAATAAAAATTCTGAATCATACTTTTTTTGGCTGACCTTTATTCCTCTTTCAAATTGCTCAATTTCCAAACCAAGAAATTGCTTCAATAATCCAAGATCAATAATTGAAAATTCACTGTGCAATGAGGCTTTAATTGACCCAATTTATTTGATGAAGCTACCTGTAATCAAAATATCATCAACATAGAGTAAAATGACCTACAATAAATTACCAACATGTTGCAAATAAACATTAGGATCATATTTGCATCTCTCAAAGCCAAATGATAACAGAAAATTGTCCATCTTGGCATACCAAGCCCTTGGGGCTTACTTGATGACATAGAGTGACTTATTTAACCTGCATACAAGAGAAGGATCCTCTTGGAAAAATTCAGGTTGATGCATATATATATCTCTTCCTGTAGCTCACCATGGAGAAATTCACTTTTGACATCCATGTGGTGAGCCTCCCAGCGCTTGCTTGCAGCAATGGCTAAAACTAACCCGATAGAGTCTATCTTTGCAACTGATGAAAATGTCTCTGTATAGTCCAGTCCTTGGAATTGAGATAAGCATTTGGAAAACAATATAGAATTATATTTTATATTATACCCATCAACATAAAATTTGGTCCTATATACCCATTTGCATTGCACTAGCTTCCTCTTGGGAGGAAAAGGAACCAATTTCCAAGTCTCATTTTCCTGTAGAGTTGAACTCTTCTTGCATGGATGTTTGCCATATTGAGTCATGAGATGCTTCTTGATATGATTTTGGATCATATTCAACCATCATGAAGTAATGCTCAACAAGAACAACTTCACTTGCAAAAGAAGCAATGTGAAATTGTGATCTAGTCTTCCTAAGATCTAGTGGATTGCCATCTAAATCCCCAACAACTTCTATGGTTTTCTCAGCCCATTTGGGTTGAATGGGTGAGACATGAACATCATCATCATCTTCATCCATATCAGAATCATAAAGATCATAAATATTAGAAAAATATTCATCACTTACATCATCTTGTGGTGGAGGGGATGAGCATTCCCCCGATGCTAGTTCAAGATCTGGAATGACTTCTTCTTCGAATTGCACACCTCTTTCTATGAAAGTATTTTGAGTTGAAGGATCAAAGAGTTTGTATCCCTTTTAATCTTCACCATATCCCACCATGATTCACTCCTTACTCTGTGCCTGCAAAGCTTTTCTCTTTTCTGGAGGAATTCAAGCCCAAGTCCTTGAGCCAAAAAACTTGAAATGTGAACTATTTGGCTTGTGACCAAACCAAGCCTCGTGTGGTTTTTTCCATATAATGTTTTGTGAAGAGCCCTGTTTTGAATGTATGAAGCACAATTAATGGCTTCAACCCATAGCTTAGGACTCAAATCCTTAGCTTCAATCATATAGGTTGCCATCTCCTTGAGAGCCTTGTAAGTTCCTCTCCGCCACACCATTTTGTTGTGGTGTGTAGGGAACTGAATGTTACATTTGTATGCCACATTCTTCATAGAGGTGCTGAATTTTTTTTTTACATACTCTTTACCATTATCAGTTTGAAGGACTTTGATATTGTTCCCACACTGATTCTCAATGAGGGATTTCCAAACCTTGAGTGTCTCAAAGGCTTTAGATTTGAGTTTGAAAAATTAAACCCAACAAAACCTTGAGAAATCATCGATGAAGGTAAAAACATACCTTGATCCTCCATATGAAGGTGTAGGGAGTGGTCCAATAAGATCTAAATGCACCAATCCAAGCACTTGAGTAGCTCTCCTTGCTTTCCCTTTCTCATAGCTGTGCTATGGATGTTTTCCCACCACACATCCAATGCAAGCACCATTGGAGGTCTTGATAGGAGGAAGCCCTCCCACCATGCCTTCTTTGATCAATTCCTGGAGGTATGTATAGTTCATGTGAGAACATATCTCATGCCATATCTTTTTGGTTTCATTGGCATCAGACATGAGCGCTTTCCCACTGGAGTAGGGAAGGAAATGGGAGAATTTGTACATCCTTGGTTGATGATCATCAAAACCCATTTCCACCACCTTGTTGGTAGATATTTCAGTTATATCCACTGTGTCTGGAGTAAATGTTACTCTCTTGGATTCACTAGTGTGTTTCATTTGGTACACTGACAATAGGTTCACTGCCAAGTATGGTACAAACAATACATTATTGAACTACCCATTTTCTAGATCAGTCCTACCAATCCCCTTGGCTTGGATCTCTAAATCATCACCCATTCAAACAATTGGTCCATTGTCTGAGTACATGGATGTGAAGAAATCTTTGATAGAGGCCATGTGCCTTGGTGCTTCCAAATCAATGATGAAGGATGAAGAATCTGAAGAGCCAGCAAGCAAATCATGTCACCTCTCTTTGTTGTTTGATCCTGAACTTCCATCCTTCTTCCTTGCACCCTCTAGGATTGGGATGCTGTTCTTCTCCAACACCCGCGCCATCATATCTATGGTTTTCTTCATGTATGCACTCTTTGTATTCCATCCCTTGTGGCAGTAGGTGCATTTGGTATTCTCCTTTTTCTTCTTGTCCTTGTCCTTGCAAGGATTCCAATCCCCATCAGGAAATTTGGGTATGTATTGCTTATTCTTATCTTGCTGCCTCAAATCCTTGGCTTTCTTTTTGAATTTGGATGGATTCAAAACCCCTGCAACAATATCTTGGTCTTTGCTTGATTTGATGGTGCCCATATGCACTATCTTATCTTGCTCTTGGGTCAAAGACTCCATGAAGCTTGCTAGTGATGGCGTTTTCTAGTTTTGAGCTATGAGCTTGCTTGAGTGAAATGTGCTTACAAACATAGAGTACTCAGGCCCTAGCTTTGAAAGAATGGACAATATGAGTTTCTATTCCTTCTTCTTTATGCCACACTGCTTGAGTTGAAGCACCAATGACTTGAATCTGGTGAAGAAATATTGGATTGTCTCATAATGCGCTGGGCTCAAGGAGATAAGCTCATTTTCTAGCTGGTGACCCCTCATCTCATCAGTATTCCCAAACAGAGCTTCAAGCCTCATCCATACTTTAATTTAGGTAGCTATACTGTCAACATGAAAGAGCAGATCTATCGAAATGCTGAGACAAAGCATTCCAAATGCTTCATCAAGTCTATTGAAAAACTCTGATTTCTCTATTGTAGAATTTGGTTTGACCTATGTTCCCATGGTGACCCTGTAGAGGCCTTTCGACCTCAGCTGGATCACCATCTCGACCTTCCACTTGAAGTAGTTGAATGGTGTTAGCAAGACATGTGTATGCTCCATCTCTGCTTGTGCTAATGATGACAATTGCTGAATGTACCTGCAATGAAAACTCACAAATCTATCTGGAGAATCCATCTAAAATCAAATCAAACACATTGGAATGTATTTTGAGCTCCAAATAGTTGTGATACCATGTGAGAATTGAAACACAAATGGATATAGGATCTTACAAAAAAACTCTCACAATTCGCTATGGTTCACAAAACATGCACAAAATAACTGAAAAATTGAAATTTACATACACACATGAAGTCAATAATGGATCTTATTAACAATGTCCAACATGTAACTATGTCTAGAACTGATATATAGTACAATAGGGAAAAATCGTGAGGTTCCTAGGTGTCAGAATGATCAAACCTAGAACTAGGAACGCCTCAACTGTCATAATTTCCCTGAGTCTAAACCAGAGGAAATATTGCATAGAAGAAAATAAATGTGTCTAAGGTCGATGACTAAGGTACTAAGGTGGATTATCAGTCTAACATATTTTCTTGACCGAAGAGTACATTTTTTATTAAGGCCATGACAGAGGATTTTAGTAATATTCAACAATAAATTTTGATCACCACTCCTTTGGCCTTCCTTTTGTTCTTTTGCAATGATTTTTTCCACCACCTTGTAAGTGATATTACATAGTGAGATTGATCTGTATTCTTCCAATGTGCTAGAATGAATCAATTTTGGGATAAGGGAAATAAAGGTGGAGTTTAGGGGAGGATACATATAACCCCCTAGAGTAGGGTTCCTTGACCAGATGGAGGAGTTTATATCCAATTGTATCATATAAATCCAGAGGAAATTCTATGGTCCAACCATTTTGGTCAGGGATTTTTTCCTTCTGAAATTTGTGTAGCGTTTCTTTTAGATTGTCTTCTGAAATTTAGTCCATAAGCCCTTGGTTTCCTTCCTATGAAACTAATCCAAGGAGACGTTGAGAAAGTTCGATAACCTTAGCAATAGTTTCTCTGTTGTCTGCCCTGAAGAGGAACTGGAAATGTAATTTGCTCATGTTGGAAAAATCAACAAAGGATGATAACTCTTCATTATTTCCATTTTTAGACTCTAGATGATGTTCTAAATCTTTCTTCTGTTAGAAAAATATTGGAATAATTTTGTGTTCTCATCCCCATTCTCAAGCCAAATGGCTCTACTCTTTAGATGTCGTACCTCTTCCTATTCTTTCAAATGTGTCTTCTCCTAGATTATAGGTTCCTAGCCTTTCCTTTGCATCTTGTGAGATAAACCCTCCTCCTTCATAGTTCTAAATTTCTTGTAGTTTTTTTTCCACATGCTTTAATTTATGTTCCTCTTTTTTATTTTTTAATCTTGGCCCAATCTTGTAATTTGTTCTTTATTCTGGATAAATTTTGGGATAAATGTATGACAACATGTGTCCCCTCCTCCTGATTGTAGGTAATATAGTTTGATTGGATGAGTTGAATGACCTCCTCATTCTTTATCCACGTTGCACACATCTTGAAGGGGCTGGCAGGATTTTTAGTATTTCCTAGAATATCTAGGCAAAGTGGGTAGTGATCCAATTCCTCTCCAGAATGCAACCACTACCTTATCATCAGATTTTGATCCAATAAACCTTCTAAAATTAAAAAAGGGTCTATCCTCTTAGCAATTTCTTTTTCTCCAGTTCTCCTGTTTGTCCAAGTGGGCTTCAATTTGATTTGGTCTAGGTTCAATAGATGGCACTCTTGTAGTATCCGTCCAAAATAAATCACCAGGGGATCCACCCTTTCTTGTGGTTTCCAAATTTCATGGGCACCCAAGGTGAAATTTAGGTCCCACCATTGATTACATTCTCTTCTTTGAAGAAAGAAAACTCACTGATCATGTCTCAGAAAGGGACTTTGTCTGTATAAGGCCCATAAAATGTTTAATATTGTGAAAAGGTTGTTCCCATCTATAATATGGATCTGCATGCCGAGGCCTGAGTTGAAACACCAAGAGCTGATACAATTCAAAAATTTTGGGTTCCACCCAATGGAAATTCCCCCTTAGCGCCCTATGGAATATTGTGCTACAAATTCAAGGTTTTTTAAGGTTGTTTTTAGTAAAATAGAGATTGCTTCTTTCGAACCTAAATTGTCTCGAAAAAGGATAACCTCCGGTTGGTTAATTCACGTTACAAGATCTCTCCCATAATATTCACTGTCACTATTATTTTTTGCCGACATGTTACAAACGTTACTAACGTTACATCACGTTACAGGATCTCTCCCATAATATTCACTATCACTATTATTTTTTGCCGACATGTTACAAATGTTACTACGTTACATCATGTTACAAGATCTCCCCCATACTGGGCTGTAGAGCGCCTCTTAGCGCAATCATGCATGCTTTTAAAAAAATCCCTTCATTACACATACTTCAAATAATTGATATACAAATACTTCCATCTCTTGCAGGTATTCAAACAAAGGGTAAATTTTCATGTCCATTTTGTGGTACTAAAATGAAATCTCGTCATTCGCGGATTTTATGAAATAAAGTGTTTGATGAGTATAGGCACTTCCTCTCTAAGAACCATATGTATCATACTGCTAAAAAATATTTTCTTAATGGGAAAGAAGATATTGGATTAGAACCTCAAAGAATGACCCCTCATCTATGGAAGCTGCAATATAATAGACCAAATCATTAAGGTATGGCTCAAATATTCTATTTATCATATACATGAAATGTTTGGAATATTTTATATTTTTATTGCATTTTGATCACTTTACTAATTTTCAAGTATTGTTGTAATATCTTTAATTATGCTTCATATTAAAGGTCGTGATCAAGGCATGAATAATGTGTTGGTTCCACGAGGAATGAAAAGTTATCCCACACAATTAGT
>LPNX011228655.1:235519-275618 GCA_001517045.1 Pseudotsuga menziesii | reverse complement strand
CATCATTCTATACCTTTCCACTCTTTTACTCAAGGTTATAATTAGTAATCACCTGTGTTGCACATTGCAACCTTAAGCGCCAAGCATTAATTGGTAATCACCTCTAGTAAGTTGGTATCCTAGTAGCAAATAAAGCATTAATTGACAATATGTTGTGGTAAGCTAGTAGCCTAGTAGCAACTAAATGCATTAATGATGATTGTGTTTTGGTAGACTATCACAATTGAAATTAATTGGAAACATGATTTAAACACTTAATATAGCTTGACAACAATTCCTTCTCACTCTTCACACTCACTTAATGCTTCAAACTCTTCACCCTTTCTCAGTTTGATTCCACTATCGAGTTGGAACCTTGTTCAAGTTATTTCCACCATCACCATCGACCCTTTCTTAGGATACTTCCACCCTTTCTTTACCTATTAATTAATAAGGTATATGATACCCTCTTTAGACCCCAAGCTATTTTCCTAAGGAAAGGAATTACACATCCTCCCTAGCACCACTAGTCCACCTCCAACCTACAGAAGTGTACATCTCCACTAGAGAGAGAAAATATACCTTTGCCAATGAATATTTCCTATAGGGGAGTATGCCTATCCTTTAGTTCACAGAGTTGAATGGCTAGAAACATATATAAAGGGATTGCTTCCCTCAATGGATCTCAATACTGGTTGGGTTTTTCCTGTGGTTGAATGATTTTTCAGGTATGTCCATCACGGGAGTAGTTTTTTTGTTGTGTTATTTTATAGGTATTTATTTTCTTCTGCTTGGAAAGGAGTGAAGTTTTTTATTGAAGTGATTCAAGCTAATATTTTTGGTATTCATGAACATATTTTTAGGTTCACTCTATCTTTTGTATTTATTTATCTCTATGTTCAATGGACCTTGTTTAGATTGTATTTCATTTTCATCCAACCTTGATTTTTATACTAGAAGTTTTACTACTTTCCAAGTGAATCTTGATTGGTTAAAAATGTTTTTCAATTGATTTTTTTATATTATTGGGTATTTCTTATGTTTCTAAAATTTTCTTTATGTGGTTTCTTGGGTTATTTGGGTTAGACATTACTTATTAAAAACCATCAAGTGGAACAATGCAATTTTTGTCATTATATTGAGTAATTTGATTACATTTCTTTTAATATAAATGGAATTTTTATGTATTACTACATTTTCAAATGAAAGGAATGATTTTTTTAATGTGTCATCCTTGAAGGATTGAATATATCATATCCCTTCAAAGTGAAATAGGACCATACCATTCAAATTGGTCATTACGCACCACACAACATACATAAATCATCATCATCGTCATCATCATCGTCATCATCATCTTCATCGTCATTGTCATCCTCATCCTCATCCTCATCCTCGTCATCATCAATGTCATGATCGTCATCTTCGTCGTTATGATCATCCCCATCATCAATATCATTGTCGTCATCATCACCATCATTATAATCAACGTTGTTGTCATCATCATCATCATCATCATCGCCGACATTGCCATAATCGTCATCGTCATCGTAGTCTAGACTCATTGTTGCTACATCCTCTGAATGAGGAAAGTTTTCTTCAAGATTATTTATATTTTAATATTAAACATTGAACATAAATATATTAGAAATTATATATTACATAATATAATATTTAATATAATATATAATATCATTTAATCTTTAATATATAATACAATATAAAAATTAAAAGAAACAAAATAAAAAATAAATGAAAAATAAATAAATTACTATTTATTTTTCAAACTAAAACATGTATATATATATATAATCCATTCGTGTTCTGACTACATGAGCGCAGGTTTAAAAAAAATTGAAACCACCACTAAGCGCAACCATTGATTACCATTGGATAGCTCGTTGAAGGTCATTCTCGCCGAGCACAGTCAAATCCCATGACCCCATGAACCCTTGTGGTGACTGATGCACATTGATCCTCAGTGGCAGATAGGGAAGGAGACAGAACAACCACACAAATATGGTAAGTCTTCTTGGAATTTTCAAGAGTTTTGTTTTGCTTGCCTTTAATAAATGGGCCTACACTTTGTTTTTTTTGCTTGCCCCAACCAGAAGAAGAACAACCCAACATTGTTTTCCTGATACTATTCAAACCATTCCTAACTCATGTCATTTTCACTTTCTTTGCATTCAAAATTTTAATAATAAGGAGTTCTTACATCCCAAAATACTCTCGACCATCCCAAAAAGAAGGTAACCCTTTCTTGATGAGCTTGGAAAATGTGGCTTTGAAACCATTTACTTTCAATTAAACACTAGAAGATGAAACATTCAATGGAATACTGAGATAGGATAAACATCCACATAGGAAAGAAACAGACTTCAAAACATCATCACACGAATCTCTAGTAGGAATAAATCTACACTTATGCACTAATATTTTATTAATTCTCAGAAAAAAATATTTACAAGCACAATGAGTCTTTCTCTCACAAATTTTGAACCCCTCCATTATATACATATTACAAATATATAAAAGTGTTATGAGAGCCAATTTATAAAGTTAATAATGATGTATTAGGAATCACATTCAAAAATTTGATTGCGTTTTGAGCTCTGATTAAGGGTCTCTTTAATAAAGATTCAGTAAAAATTACACATTTATGTAAAGCCTTGACTGCTACATCCTTCTTGTCTTCCATAAAATATAAATATTCCTTGAATTTGGTGATCTCAACTGTCAATGAGTCCTAGAGGAAATATTTTTCTCCTTGCAATGAACATTGCCCCTTTAGTTTCAAGTAAAAGTTGTAAACTTTTTCCTGTAAAAGTTTGAATTGTTTATGAACTTGATCCTTTTTTATTTTTGCTCCTTGATTTCAACATATTTGAGATTAATTTGAGACATAGCGTTTGTGTGATTTTGAAACAAGAATTAGTCACCGGCCTTTTGCGTATGGACTGAGCTACAAATTATTTTTAGATCATCTGTAATCCTACAGGAAATTCCCACCTAGGTCAAAAAAATGCATGCCACATGGGCACATTTGATTGGTTTGAGCTCAAATTTGACACATCGGTTCCTTAGAACATAAAAAAACCCTTGTATTAAAGTTTTATTGAACTGAAGTTTCCTTTGGTATCTTTATGTCTTTCAAATTAATCTTTTTGTACTTTTACAAGAAATGCCCGCCCAAGTCACCAAAATGTAAGCTACAAACACAATTTTGATTGGTTTGGGATCAAAATTGACACATGTGTTCCTTGGACCATAATGCACATCCCTGTGCTTTGACTATCCTTAATTATAGTATTGTTAGGTAGATTTAGGGTCTTCCAAATTGGTATTTTATGCTTCCATCCATCACATATTTCATTAATAATCAATATGTCAATGCATGCAGTAATGTTTGCATCATCAAATACTATGAACACTTTATCAACCTAGTGTTCTCACACCGTTCTTAGGTGATAGAGTATCTTCAAGGACTTCAATATTTATTAACACAAGTCTTCTTATTAATTCCAACACAAATAGGATTCTTCATATCATTCAACAATACTCACACAATCATGTCATAGATACCTTTTGACATCAACTATGGTTACCCTTTGAAATCGAGGTTCCCTTGTCATATCCTTGTCATTGTTTGACTACCCATGTTTGTTTCGTATTGACATCAATGAAAACACACAATCAATAATGCCAACAACTAAGGTTAGAAGAATTCTTCAATGCCATCCATAAAAAGGAACTTGATCCTTCCATATCCTCCTTTTTCTAAATGGAGTCCTCCAATCCACTTATATTTTATAATATGTATTCTTCAACAATGATGAGCATAATTTGAAGTAGTGATTGTGACCTTCAATGTACCCAATACTTTTAATCCATAAATTAGGCTTTCTAGTTCATAACATCTTGTCTCCAAGTCAAACTAATATCTTCATTTATGTTCTTGTGGTCAGCTAAGGATGTTTCATCTCAGCCCTTGTGACACTTGCTAACTATCTATCTCATTTGATGGAGTGTTACAATACATACAACCAAACAGGTATTTGTTAGGTCCATCTTCGTCGAGTGAGGGAGGTTCAAGTAGAATAGACAAAAGTGAGAAATCTAGTAGACCTAACAGGTGGAGATCTACTAGAGGTGAAAAGATCATAAGAAACTTTAGTAGACGCTTGGAATTTTTTATTTCTAAAGGGGGGTCGTGTTCTTACGGTGATGAGAGAATAGGAGACATCGAGGTGTGCTTGAGGTACAAACATCTAGTGAAGCGATGGGTGCCCAAGGATATTTCTAAAATAAACACTAATTTTTGTGTTGATGAAAGGATATACCGCATTGCGCCATCATCATTACATGGTTTGGGGCTATTTTCCATGGATGGCATAAAGGTCTACGACAACAGATTAACTGAATTTATGGAGTATGTTGGACCCTCTTACATCTATGCATATTGGATATGGATAGTCCAATATACAAAAAATATGTGAAGTATGGTGTAGATGCAAATTATATACAACTAAAAGTCAAGGATCATAATAAAGGAGAATCAATGTATATTGATAGAAGGCCAAAAGCAACAAGAAATATTATAGGGTTTATAAATAGTACATGACCAACAACAACAAATAAGAAACCCTATTGCATATTTGAGGAGCGTGAAGGAAATCGTGTATTCGTATGTGAAATAAAATCACTAGCTATAGGGAAAGAGTTGTTGATTGATTACAATTTGAATCGAATAGATACAAACATTGCTATTATGGAGGCAATGCATATACTATTTTTTGCAACCTGTAAGCAATGACTATTATATTTTATGATTATCATTTACTATAATATATTGTCTTGCATCTTGTAAGTTAAGCAAAAAATTGAATATGTCATGGTTCCTCCTTAGTTGCAATAGCCGTGGGTACTATCTTGTGTAGAGTGCAGGTCATGGAAAAACTTGGAATATGTGAAGAATTCATAGGAGCATACCTTGAAGCTAAATTCATCATGAAAACAATAGGTTTTAAATTACTTTAAATTGATCCAGCATTTCAAAGTCTTCAATCAATTATTCAATGATGGATTTTCAAGTTATTCCTTTGGTCATGTATTCAAACTTTGAGTGGTCCATATGACCTTGGAATATTAAGTTATTCCCATTTTCCTGTGAGTTCAACTTTGCATCTTCATCCCAAAAAAAAGCAAGGCTATTTTCAAAGAGTTTCATGATTAATAAATTCCTAAAGCACTAAAACCATTGAAGGATTTGATATGCTTTGGCCTACACATTCTTCACATGGTGATGCTTTTCAATGATCTTCATAGACGAGATGACGATGAAAGTCCTGTCCTTGATTCCTAGTGTTTGCATATTCTAGTTTATTAATTGTATTTAAGAAATTTACTATGTTATAGTTTGTTTCCAAGGGTCTCTTCTATAGTGTCTCATTCATCACTTTGTACTTCTGTAAAGCTATGTTTGCTATAAAATTATTGTCATTGATATTATTCATTTATGTTCTAAACTTAGTGATCTCTAACGATGCGGAATCCCAAATAAGGTGTTTTTCTCTTTGCAATTTTTTTTTCCTATCACCTTGTCTTTGAGTTCAGTGATCTTCTTCTGTAGCTGCTTTCTTTCATTAAGAGCCTTAGATTTATGACATGATGATATTGACATAATCAAACATATTCATTTTTTGTGAAGGATCTGAAGAAAATAGTTTGTTTGGAAAACACAGGTCTGCCACATTGGAATATATAAACATGCATAGAAAATATGTCTAGTATCTAAAATTCGTTTGATTGTGGAAATTCACTAGCTGGGTATGAATTGCCTCAGCTAGGAATTCATCAAAATTAAAGCAAGAGACATGACTTAACTCAAAGTATTTTGGAATACATGGGGTATAAGAAAGGCTCGGTATAGATTCAAATTCATCTTGATGGGAACACTGGTGTGTTGTCGTTGCTATGTTGTTTCTCTTTTTTTACAATAAAGTAATCATTTTTATTTCTCGAAATGCACTTTTTAGATGAAAGCGATTTTAGAGCTTGCGAAAGTCGGTTTATTCGGAACCAGTTTTAGTAGCGAAATATACTAGGAGTTGCCACATAGTAAAACTCAACACCATGGTTTAGATTTCACACCACTTTGAAATTTAAAAAAAAAGAAAAAAACGTGTAAGTTGCACCAATGAAATGCACGACCACGTGGATGGGATCGTTCCTATCCCCCACCGTAGATCTACTATTTCACTTTATCGCCTCCCAACTTTTCAAATTTTAACACTTTATTAATTCGGACTTGGTCACAACTCCTGATCACTTGGACTTCCAACCTTGTACCTGCTTTCCTTTGACCCCACCAATGCTCCTAGATCCTTCTGTCTTAAGCTTTCAGTCACAACCATTGGTCACCCCATGCAATTGTAAACCTAGGATCCTTTTCATTCAACTCTTACTTTTTCAATGCAACAATGCCAAAATATTTTGAACCTCCCAAAATTTGTATGTACTAACATATTTAATTGCTATGAAATCATATCATCATTCACAGATGAATTTTGATCATATATTTTCCAATTAAATATTGAAAATTACACACTCAAATGGAAACTGAGTTAAGGAAACATACACAAAGGAAAATGAGAAACTTCAAGACATCATCAGAGGAAGATCTGGTATGAAAACTCTGTACTTCTGCACTAATATTTTATTAATTATTAGAAAAAATAGTTACAAGCCAATAAATATATTTCTTAAGAAATTTTGAACCCCCTATTATTTACATATTACAAAATGTATACAAAAATGCTCCTAGAGCAAGTTTCTAACAAATATTACAAATATAGAAAAATATGAGAAAATTTATGCCATAATAATTGGAATTCCTTCATATTCTGCTAATTTCTTTATTATATTCGAGAGGTATATTTTTTTCTTTGAATATTTTCTCTAAACATAGTGCATGATATTTTCTAATTTTGTTTTTCTTCTTTATCCCTTGTACCTTCTTGGGATCTTCCCCAACTGCTATAAGGTCTGTCTCAAGACTCTTAATTTGTGCATGCCAAGCTTTAATGGATGCTTTTTCTTGCTTGAGCTTCCCCTCCAATTTATATATTTTTTATTCTAACCTTGTATTGGCCAAGGTTTCTTGCAACATATCTGCATAGATCACCTCACTAGCTTGTTTACGAGAATGTGTTTTATCAGGTGCATTAATCTTATCCAATCTTATCTTCACTTCCGATACCTTTTTCTCATATACTAGTGCAATGTTTAATGTAATATTCTCATGACATCTAACTATAACCAATGAAATTTTATTTTGGGATTAATCTTATATTCCTTTGCAAGAATATTTGAAAATTTTATTTGGCATTTCTAGGCATTAGAAAAATACCACATACCCTAATACTTACTGTGTCCTAAACAATTTTAATGCATGTTATACATTTTATAATTTAATAATATACAATCACAAGTTGGCTTTTCCTCAATATAATTTGTAAAATAGAAAGTACCTTTGTCCCAGGGTGATAGGGGGATGGGACCAACATTAGAGCAGTCCAAAAATATTCCTGAAGAAATTATTAATCAGAAAGAATATTTTTTCTCCACTGACCCAATGCAAACAATAAGGAATCACGTGATACAATTAAATGCCAAATTCACTTCTTTGCTTTTGATTCGGCCGAGGACAGAAGAGATAGATAAAAATATTAAATATTTGGCGCACCAGATTTAGTGCTATGGGGTAAGAAATATGTTTAGTTATCACCTTTATTTATTTATCATTCTATTTTTTATAACTCTTATAAGTCATTTATAAAAAAACCCTTAATTTTTATAGGAGTATTTGCGTACTGTTGATCCTCAGGATGAGCCCAGCGAGCTTGGTGTTGGTACCAGTGCCATTCCTACATTGACACTAGAGAATACGAGCTGCAATTTTCACTCTCCATATGTGACTGACTCGTTAGTCACTCAAACCAGTACATCCTTCATGGACGATGTCGGTATTGCACCCCTTAACCAAAGCACACAAAATTATGCACAAGTTGATGAGGGTGAAGAATGTGACATTGCAAGTTTTGAGGCATGCTTTCCTGGATCTTCCCATGTCACTAGAACAAGACCAATATTTGTTACCTTTTTGGTAAACAATGAGCTAATCCCTTTGACAATAGACAAGATTCCAAGTATTTAAGAATAATGTTTTAATATTTATGTATGATCTAATTGTAATTTATGTATAATCTATGGTAATTTTAAACTAAAGATCTTATCATTTTGTAGGAAACGACACATTTTATAGATGCATGAATGACTTCAGTTTGGATACCTTTGGGCCCACCATACACACAAGGTGGAGTTTCCAAAGTTCAAAGTTAAAGGATGAATTGATAAGCAAATTAGTTTCCCTATTCGGTGAGGTTTCCTTTAACAAAAGAAAAGTCATCTCAAGAGGAGGAACACATTTAAAATATGTGTGGGACCAATATAGGGTTCATCTGCAAAAGAAACCTAGGTATGAGCATCCTCCAATGATTCCAGAGAGGGAGTGGAAGGCCCTACTGGAATATGTAAAGAAGAACACACTCTGAAAAGAGGGAAAGGCACCACTTGAGAAAGGAAGGTATGTGACTCTTTTATTAGTGTAACTGTATGTTGATTTAAATTTACTTTTACATCATCATTGGGACATCTAATTATGTATTTGGAACTTTTCAATATAGGCTCTCAGACACATCTAAAACAACACATGCAAGAATATATAAACATGGGAAAAAAAACTAGGTCCGGGTTGCTAATTTAGACTATCCACACAAATTGTAAGTAAAAAAAAATCATCTGCATTCAAATTTTTTTAATAATTTTAATTTAATTGCACAAAAGAATAAATATTCATGTTATTATGAAAAATTACAGGGCAACCTATTCAAAGAAGCTCTAACAATGTAATACCTCTAGCTTGGCTACATGTACGGATATTAAGCCATGATTGAACACAAACAAAGCTTAGGGAAATCACAATCTTGCATCACTCAATCTTCTTCACCGATAAATAAAATAAAATAAAAACTTTATTTACACTTTACTGCTTGTACAATATATTGATTATTATTTTCAGCCATAAAGTAATGCATTTGTTTGTTTTAAGAAGTCTACCAATGGAGATACAATTTTTCTCGTTACTGGAACACAACCTAGTGAGCGTCCATTCCCAGCTACTGAAGGTAGTGTGTTGCTTTAAAAACTACAGTATGGATTACAAATATAAAATTTTAATTTCAAATGCTGTTTTAGTTATAACTTTTCTCATTTAAAATATAGAGCATGTAGATAATGAGGCTACACAACAAGAGGAACATATGGTCGCGTTTAAAGCTAGTTTGCGTGCCTCTGCTATTGAAGCAAGAAAAGATCAACACTCTAAAGCTCTTTTTGTTAATGAAAAATGTGTAATAATAGCAACAAAAATACCAATTTAACATTTCTTTTTTTTATTGCAGCTAATGATCCATCACCCCCCTTGCAACAACCTCCACATTGTGAGTACCTGACCAGGGCATCAATTAGACATGCATAGGCTTGATAAACTGAAGGGGAAGAAGGAGACAAAGTCCTCCTTTTCCAATTCCTTTCAAAAAGAAAGAAAGCAAAAAGAAAATGATTGTAGTATGTACCATATTATGAAAACATATTTTTAGTGATAATTTTTTTTGAGATGAAGTTGATTTATTCTCTTAAAAAAATTTACTTGTATGCATGGGTTAATTACATGTTTTTAAGTTTTATGTCATTTTCTATGTCGTATGTTACTTGGTTTTTATTATCACAAACTTGAAAATAGTTGACATAACCTACATGCTTATTTAGTAAAACTATCATGTATACACAAATACTTTCATTTACCTTAGAATTTTTGTTTTCCTCGTTTCTATGATTGATTCTTGCTATGTTTTTAAAAATATTCTATAGTAGATAGTTTGGGTAATAGGGAATTGAGAGTGATGTGAGCTGGAGGGAGGGGCCATAAGAGATTCCACCTTCACGTGGTTGGCTGTGTTCAATAAAGAATAAATTAGGATTTGGATAACCTTGGAGCAAACCTCCCTTGATCCAACAGAGCAACAATAAAGTCAATGTTGACTTTGATGTTGCTTCGTCAAATCGAGGGAGATTTTCTCCAATATTAGACTACTCCAATAGATCATTCTCGAAACTTAGAGGAGCTCATTCAAGTATGCATGCACTCAAGTCTTTTTAATTATTTTTTATTCATAAAGATGTTTGTTAATTATTTTATTATTTTTTCTATTCTTTAAGTGTTGGTTAAATTAGTAGAACAAATTTTGGAGGAGATATATAGAAGAAATGTTAAACAAATATCATACCAGTACAACCATCAGATATCCAAGTATTTGAGTAGTTATTTCATTTCTAATTGCAATTAATGTTTATGATTGACATGCTAATATATATTGTGATTATATCTCATCCTATTGTATGACCTATAACAATGAAAAATCAACTTGGATTTGTGGGATATTAATGTAAATATTCAACAAAAAAATTACTCCTTGTTTCATTATTTTTAGCCCAAATATAATATGTTAGAACTGATAGTTTTTAACTTATGTAGGTTTGTAATTCCAATTCCATTGGAATTTCCTACTTACGAAAATTTTGATAGTTATTGTTATCTCTTGCTAATTTTCATGGATGCGCGGGAAAATTACCCAATCTAACCTTTTCAAACCTTCTTTAGAATTGGAAACTGACCTTTCCAATTTGGAGGGGGCTCCCTCAATTATAGTTTGTCCCAATTGCCAAATCTTCAAAAAAATGAAGGTTTTAATTTTAGAAACCTTTTCTAGTTTCTATTAAAAACTCCACCAATGTTTTATAAGTGTTATTGTCCACTTGGCCATTTTTGGGATTCATCAACACTCTTATATGTTTCTGGTAATTAACTGAGGATTTTACTACATAGCCAAATTCAAGAGTTTTTTTTAACATTAGCCTTCAATCGCAACACTCAGACCCATCCTACTTCTTGGCCTCACTTTAGCACCCTTGACAAATAATTTTGGAAATTTTATTTGAAAAATCAAAGCATTATAAAAGTTTTATATACCTTAACAGTATCTATCTTTTTTTCTTTTTTATGATAAAGTAATAGGATAAAATTGCAGGTTTTGACAAACTACATCTTAGTTACGTTGAAAGCAATAAAATTCTTATTCAATAATATCCTTTGCAACTTTTGTTGATGATGGGAACTTCGTCAAAATTTTTGCGGGGAGTGTACCTAGAACTGTTACAGAGGATGATGTAACTTTGACTAGTGTGCAACTTCCTCCAATCAACAATGACATTTTTTCCATTCATGATGTCATCGATGACAACACACAATCAATAATGCCAATATTGATCCAGAACATGTTAAATTTGTAATATGAGGTAAGGGAATTATGTTTACTTATCTACTCCATCTGTATTGTTTTTATATTACATAATATTTTAGTACCAAATCATATACATATTTGAATATGCCAAACTAATATTTTTTGTATATTTTTAGGAAATGTACTCCTAGGTCACCAAAATGCACATCAAGAGCTCAAGAATGCATGCCAAGGGCTCAGATCAACTTCATACATGTAAGTCTCTACTCAAGAAAATGCATTTCATATTCTAGATGCCTGTTTTGTTTAAGAAAAATGCACGCCAAAGGCTTCAACTGACCAAATTTTGCCTTTTGACAGTCATCTTCAGAAAATGCATGCCTAGGTCAATAAATTGCACACCAAGAGCACATATTTGATTGGTTTGTACTCAAATTTCACACATGCATTCCTTGGGAAATGATACATACCCTTGTACCAAATTTCTCCTCCTCTGTGGTTTTATTAGGGGGATTTAAGGTTTGCAAAGATAATATTTTTATGCTTACATCTATGTCATCAAGCATCATGGATTGAATCTGACATTGGCTTCAATGATGCTACATTTATGGTTACCCTTTGAACAACATGGTCACCTTCTCAACTTCTTCATGCATGCTCAATGTCTGACTAGTGTGCAGCTTCCTCCAATCATCAATGGCATGTTTGTCATTCATGTTGCCATCAGTGACAACACAGAATCAATAGTGCCAATATTGATCTAGAACATGTTAAATTTTTCATTCGAGGAAAGGGGATTATGTTTAATTCTCTAATCCATCTATATTATTTTTATATTACGTAATATTTCAGTACCAAATCATAATCATATTTGAATTTGCCAAACTATTATTTTTTGTGTATTTTCAGGAAATGCACTCCCAAGTCACCAAAATGCACATCAAGGGCTCATGAATTAATGCCAAGGGCTTGGATCAACTTCAACATGTAAGTCTCTACTCAAGGAATGTCTTTCCAATTCCATATGTCTGCTTTGTTCAAGAAAAATGGATGTCAAAGGCTTCAACCGACCAAATTATGCCTTTTGACAGACATCTTTAGAAAATGCATGCCTAGGTTAGTAAAATGCACGCCAAGAGCACATATTTGATTGGTTTGTGCTCAAATTTCACACATGGATTCCTTGGGCCATGATATAGACCCTTGTACCAAAGTTCTCATCCTTTGAATTTTTCTTAGGGGGATTTAAGGTCTGCAAATCCAATCATTTTATTCGTCCATCCATGCCATCAAACATTATAGATTATGTTAGAACTTTGTGATTTTCTAGGATGTATCAGAAAAAAAACTAAGTGCTAGTTGAAATTGACGCAAAGGCTCAATTATAGTGTTGGTTGGGAAGGTGCACTAGGACACTATCTAGTTTATTCAAAGGAACGTTAACTTAAGGGCTTTACTCTAGTGATTTTATATATTTGAAAATTTAAAGCATTCACAGTTGTGCACACTTGTTTGGTGTACTTTTTTCTGATGGTGTCTATGGTTGGGACCCCCTTGACAAGTGTTCAAACCTGATTTGATCTAGATTGCATCACTTCATCATGGTGGGGTCCTTTGTCATCGACGGTTTTGGAAAAAAATGGTGGTTTTCCAAAAACCACAAATCCTCAGTTGAAGGAGGTTTAACACAAACTTTTTGTGGAGGAGTTGTTAATCAAATTCAAGCACATGTACCCCTTTTTTCATATGGAACTCCTCTGTGACCCAAAACATCTATCATGCTGTTTGTCGAGGAGTTTCTTAGTCGTTTATATTTTGACCATAAAAATTTTTATTATCTCGACGCTATCTGTTAAAACATTGTCATTTCGGCGCGCGCTTAGCAACACCTTAGCATCTCCGCCCCTAAAATTTTAAATGATTAGTGATTATTCACTACTTACCCTTAGTGCCTTGCATTTAGCCTCTGATCGTATGTTGCACCCAAATCTACAGGCCAATCTTATATATTTCTATTTGTAATTTTTCCATATTTCTCTTAAGTTGTAGAATATTTGATTTCATTCTCTCAACCCAACTCATAGAAAATTCCTTCACTTTCTCTGCTTGTACAAATTCATGTGCAAGGAAAAACATGTTACGTCGATCAAGTACACCATTACCATTGGCCAATTGGATATACTGAACCCACTCTTTCCTCAAATTCTCTAGAGCAGGTAGAATCCCTTGAAGCAACACAATATCTATCTCATTCACTTTGGTATGCTTATTTTCAAGTGTTTTTAGAGCATCTTCCTTTTTCATTTCATACATTCTTGTCCCTGCTGCCTCCTTAAGCATTGACAAAATCTCTAGAGGCCTGATGTTGAGATATTTAGTAATCTATGATTGCATAATGAGAAAATGTGGATTGTTTACATTGAGATAGACATAATGGAAAAGGTTTTGGACATATGATGGTTGTGCAAGGTGGCCATTAATTAAGTACTTATTTCTTCCACCAACAACTGTTTTATATTACCTATATTTCAGTACCAAATCATATTCATATTTGAATCTACCAAACTGATATTTTTTGTGTAATTTCAAGAAATGCACTACTAGGTCACCAAAATGCACACCAAGGGCTCAAATAAAATTAATACATGTAAGTCTCTACTTAAGAAATGTATTTTGAATTCGAGGTGCCCTCTTTATTAAAGAAAAATGCATGCCAAAGGCTTCAATTTCCCAAATTCTTCCTTTTGATAGTCATCTCTAGAAAATGCATGCCTAGGTCAGTAAAATGCATGCCAAATATTTGATTGGTTTGTGCTCAAATTTCACACATGGATTCCTTGGGCCATGATACAGACACCTGTACCAAATTTCTCCTCCTCTTCATTTTTCTTAGTGGGATTTAAGGTATGCAAAGATAATCTTTTTATGCTTTCAGTCATGTCATCAAGCATCGTATATTGAATATGGAATTGGATTCAATCATGCTAAATTTATGGTTACCCTTTGAACAAAACAATCACCTTATTAGATTCTTCATTCCTGCTTAATGTCTAACTAGTGTGCAATGTCCTCCAATAAATAAGAATGACAAGTTTGTCATCCATGTTTCCATCAATGACAACACACAATCAATAATTCCAAGCTTGATCTAGAACATATTAAATTTATCATCCAAGGAAAGGGGCTTATGTTGGGTTGATTTCTTTGGGAAAATCACTAAAAATATCCTAAGAATTTGAGCCCTATTGTCTCATGTTTTCTCACACTTGATTGATGCTTAAACAACCTTTAAATTCTGAAAGTAGACATGCCTTTTTCTAATTTGGGTCTTCATAATCACATTTGAATATTGCAACCATGATTACCACTCATGTTCAATGCTTCATTTTTGTTCTCTTTTGTATACATGATAGAAAGGCATGTCAAAGTAGTTGAAATCTTGAAGTATATGGAAGAAATGGATGCACCATTGATTAGCTTTTTACATAACCCATCACTTATTCAGGAGCATCATTATGATAAGCAATATAATATACAGATGTTGAATGAACGATACCGGGTATGAGGAATGTTGTCTATAGTTTTCTTCATTTATTTCTTGCATAGGATAAGATTTCAAAACCAACCTATTTTGGTATTGCCCTTTTGCTCAAGCCGTTTGAAATTCTTGTCTGTAGTTATTTCGATGCGATTTTTAGTATACATGCATCACTTTTGAGACAATTTGGCTTAGTTGGGATTCTACAACTTTTAATACTTTTCCCATTTTTATAGCTTGGCGGATTGGAAGGGAAGAAAAAAAAGAATTTTGAAGACAACATCTTTTTAGTAGATTATCTTGCTATTAGAGTTGTTTCTTTCTATAAGGAATATGGGCCTATGAGTCAGGATGCTACATAGAAAGAGGAATGTGCAGTTTCCAGAATTTAATGCTTCCTTTCCTATTGGTTATTTTGATGGTACAACTATGTATAACTCCTACAATTGTGGTTTTTTACTTTAATTATCTTCTACACATTTATTTAGATGTTGGTTTGGTGGGGGCAGTGGGAATAATATAAGAGAAGAGTCATTGGCATGTTGGGGTTTGTTATATTTTGCTTCTGTTAAGGGTTGTACAAAGATTCCAAATGTGGTGTGGATTGGATTTTGAATCATTCACACTTACAGGTGGTAAACCTTTCTTACTTGATGCAGAATGTTAAAAGACTAAGGGAATCTTTCAGATCTTTCTCTTTCCATCATGTGTTTCGGGAGTTATACTAGGTAGCAAGAAACTTATCTAAGAGGGAATTTGATGAGGATTTTGGTGTCCTCAAATTTGAAGAATTTCAAGACAGATATTTACTGAGAAAGGGGACACTGAATCTCTTTTGAGGTGTCATACTTCAGTTATATTTTGGCCTATTTATATATTTGTTATATGTTTGAGAATTTTTTTATATTTGGAGGTTTTGTGAGCTTTATTTTAGCTCATTTTTATGAGGTTTTGTTACATTTTGGTCATTTGATTATTATGAGGACATTATGAGACTATGATGTAAATTTTGACTTTATCTTACAAGATGCAAGTTTCTACATCTAATAGAAACTAGGTTTTCCTTTTGGAAAACCAACTATGTTGTGATATTTACATTGTCTCCTCTATTTTTGACATTAATTAGAAAGCACAAAAAGTTCTAAACATTGTTGAATGATCATGTTGATGAGCTTGTCTTGTATTCCTTTCAATGAATTTTTTTTTTTTTTTTTAACAGAAACTATAAAAGGATTTTATAAAACAAGTTGTGCACAGCCATTCATTACAGTAGTGGCAAAACAAAGTGTTCCTGCAGATCAAAATTGCTGCACAGAAAGCTTATCCTAGGATTTTTCCAAAAAACTACACACAAAGTTCTTCCAAAACAGCTAATGTCGCGGGTAGTATATACCCTTATAAATTGATTACATAATAAAATACAGTAGAACATTTAACCATAATTAAAGGAAAACAGATTAAGGATTGCCTCTAAAATTCCTGGGCTGAACTACAGACTCTTCCTCCATTGGGTGCTCAGCTTCTGCAGTGGCTCCATTCACCCTGATGCCCTAGTTCATGGTAATCAGACGTTGGATATCTTCCTGAATCCTGTCAACTTTGCCCATTATCTCTCGAAGGTTGCTTTCCTTATCATCAATCCGAGCGTCGTGGTTGATGATCTGCAAGGAGGTGTAGCTCACCGTATCTCCTATGCTCTTAACCTCCCGCGCAATTTCTTTGTTATCCATAATGTCGATTGCAAGCATTTCATATAGACGCCTCAAGTTAATTTTTATATCCATTATTCCTGCACTTTCACCAGCCTGAGACATTCTTTCTGCTCCTGTAGAGATCTCTATTCGAGCAAAGTGACTGTGCAAGGCATGAATAGAGCCAGCAAGGACACAAGCCTGGTTCTCGACTGAGGGACCACTGAGAAAAAGACTGAGCACTATGAGCTCCTGTTGCATCAAGGATCCTCCGTGCCTTTCTTTACAGACCAAAGTGCCCACAGCACCTTCCTGCCACCATGTGCAATGAAAACCCAGGACGGTGCTTCTCCCCAAATTTCCAGAATGCGTAAGAGTTATACCAGAGCTGAGGCCTGAAGATCACAACGCAGAGAGGGAACTTCAATGGAAAGTGGAAAAGGATGCAAGAGAAATCCTTTCCTTCATGAAGGAACGAGTGAGAGGGAGTGCCTGCCATGGGATACCCTGCAACCACCCTTCTCCATTACCTGCAACTACATTCAGGAGAATTCGCGCAGCCTCATGAGAACCAGAGCCGAGAATAGGAGCGGAGTGAATAGGCATATCGCTGCGAGGGGAAGACATAATATAATGGTCGAAGGGACATTGAGCGTGCGAGGAGAATAAGCATTTAACCCCGGGCCGGTTGGCCATTAAGACTGCAAAGACCGAGAGGTAGAGAGGGCAGAGGATAATCCACGGGGCGGAGGGAGGAGTGAGTGCAGGACAGCATAGTAAATGCATGGAGCCGTCGAGAAGCAGCGAGAAGTGGAGGCCAGCTGAATGGAGGTGACGTAGGGAGAAGGGTGAAGGGGAGAAGGGAGGGATAAGGTTAAGGGGATAGGAAAAGAGGAGGAGGGGTTTAAAGGAGGGATAAGGGAAAGGGGGTAAGGAAGGGGGGGAGAAAGAAAGAAAAGGAGGAAGAGGAGGGGGGCCTTTGAGGTTTATTAAGGAATGAGGGAAGGATAAAAATATCAATGAGATAAGCCACATAAAAAGAGATCGCAGGGGAGACTTTCGACACCACATTAAGGGATGAATTTGAGGATAGGTAGGTTTCCGTTCTGACTATAATGACCTTGTGGGAGAGTGGCTCCCATGTTAGCTAGCATGTCCGCTGCAGAATTATTATGCCGAAGGATGTGGAGTGTCTCGTAGGATTTAGACATAAGAAGCTTGGCTTTTTCAAACAAGCAGCGACAGTTGACTGCTCCAGAGGGGTATCCGTTGATCAATTTGAAGATGACGTGCCTGGAGTCTCCAAATATCAGAACCTTTCAAAGCTTTTTAGTGTTTATAAGATGTAGGCCCTGGAGAAGTGCCAGCCACTCAGATTCATTATTTGTTCTATTTCTTAGACCCCACGCGAAGGTTTGTTCTACATGTCCTCTGGGATCCAGTAGGATCCCCCTCGCTCCTGCCACCCCTGGGTTGCCTTTTGAAGCGCCATCAAAGAAGAAGGAAAAGGAGTTTTTCTCCCTGAGCCAGGATTTAAATTCATTGCTGGGTAAATGTATCTCCCACGGGAAGGACCGGCAAGGTTGGGCTGCACTGTACTTAATGTTCTTGTACTGAAGGGAGCTCCTCTCTTTTAGGAAATTTTTGCACCAAGATGAGTAAGGTTCAGGGATGGACTCTTGTGAGGGGAAGCTGATGTTATTCGAGGAAAACTTTTCAACTATCATTCCTATAGTCTTAGCGGCTATGCGGGTCGGGACAACTTTTTGCTCCTTGAATATAGAATGATTCCTAGCGAGCCACAGTTGCCAACAAAGGTTCTTTGGGATAAAGGCCCAAAGACGACTCAGGATTGGTTTCTTAATTAAGGAGCCAGGATAATGATTAGACCAATCTTTGAATAGTTGGGCTACATAATATGGGAGATTTAAACCAAGACCCAAGGGGAGAACAATCCTCCAGACTAAGAGAGAGATTTTGCATTGAAGGAAGATATGGCTAGTAGTCTCTTCATCTAAATTGCACAGGGCACATCGAGAGGGGCCAAGTATGCCTCTTTTCCTTAAATTTTCAGCTGTTAAGAGCTTATTATGCAGGAGGATCCATGTGAAACTATTTACCTTGGGGATACTATCAGGATGCCACACCTTCTTCCATGGTCTATCCGCCACAATTGGTTCCATAGTTATTCTCTTGTATCCCTATTTAACATTGTACTGCCCTATTTTTCCCCATCCTATGCGGTCCTTTGCTGTGTCTCGCGTTGGGGACATGCCGTAAAGAGAGGAGAGAAGAGAAGCTGCTGCATTGGCCAGGTGAGATGGAGGAGATAACTCCTTCCATCCTATCCATTGTCCCTTCGTATCCCACTGAGAGATATCATAAAGGGTGTTTATCTCCTGCTCACTCGCCCATTCAGCTAGAGGAGCCAATCCTGGCAGCGATGAGCGAGGGGGCTATCCTAAAATGTTGCTTTTCCAGACATTAATCCTTTTCCCACTCCATGGGATCCAATAGCAGTCTTCGATGATTGTGTTAAGGGATGCTTTGCATAGCTTCCAGAGAGTGGTTCCTTTGCCTGTCCAAGCACTATCCAACATTTTTGACCTGGGCCTTCTAATATATTTTTTCCTGATGACTTCCTTCCACCATTCCTTTCTTCCTGTAACCAATCTCCATATCATTTTAGCTCCCATGTCTTTACTCATTTTCTCTGGATCTCTAATGCCTAGGCCGCCATGGCTTTTAGCTCGTTTGACCGTGTCCCACTTTACAAGATGGAACTTCTTAGTCTGAACTTTTCCTCCCTGCCATAAGAATTTTCTAATTTCCTTGCAAATGTTGTTAATGACATTCTTAGGAGCAAGGACCATTGAAATTCTATAAATGGGATAGGAGGAGAGGATGGACTAAATTAAAACCGTCTTCCCTGCTAAATTTAGCCATTTCGATCCCATGGATTGAGTCTTGGTTTTGATTTTTTGTATGACCGGGTTCCACATTGAGGAGACCAAGAATTTTTTGACCACAGGGATGCCCAAGTAGATAAAATGAGTCCAATTAGGATTGGCTTTGATTTGAAGAATTTGAGATATGCTATGAAGAGTTGTTATAGGGAAATTCCACCCATATATTTGGCATTTATTCAAGTTTACTGAGCTTCCAGAGGATTGAAGAAAAAGTTCAAGGGGGCTGAGAAAGCTCCTAGCAATTTGAGTGGAAGCTATTCCAAGAAATATAGTGTCATTCGCAAACAAAGCATGATTTATGGGGGAGACTTTGTTCCTAAAGAAAAGGCCTGGGAGAGATCCTTCAGACTGAAGTCTGAGCAGTATTCCGCTAAGGGAGTCAGCGACCAGAATATAAAGAAAAGGGGACAGCGGACATCCTTGCCTTACACCACGAGAGGCTTTGAAGAACTCTAAGGGTCTTCCATTAATGAGAGGAGCTATCCAAGGAGAAGTTATGGAGGCTTGAACTTGATTGATGAAAACAGAAGGAAACCCAAACTTTTTAAGAACCAGAATGATGAAGGAGTGTCTCAGTCTATCAAAAGCATTGGCCAGATCCAGTTTAATGGCCATTCCAGGTTCACCCCTTTTGGTACTGGAGTGGATCACTTCCTGAACCAATAGAATGTTATCACTGATTTGCCTGCCCGTGATGAAGACGCCTTGGTTTGGAGAGATAAGGGATGGAATGAATTGCTTGAGTCTCAAAGACGACACTTTAGAGAAGATTTTATAGGACACGTTACATAAAGAGATGGGTCAGAATTTTTTAATGGAAGTGGGATTAGGCTCTTTAGGGATCAGGGCCAGGAAGGTGGAGTTGGTGGCTCCTCCCATATTACCTTTTTCCATCCAGGATATGAGGTGCATCAAGTCTTTCTTAATAAGGGGCCAGAAGGTTCTATAGAAAAAAATAGGGAAGCCATCTGGTCCTGGGGCCTTATCCGGGTGGAGACTCCAGATAGATTTTTTGACTTCTCCTTCCGAGATGGGGGATTCAAGCCTAAGTCTTTCCTCAGGGCTGGTGAGGGAGGGAATATCAGAGACCATTTCTTCCATGAGGTGTTGAGGGACTTACTCCTCATCATTATACAAATGTTCAAAAAAAGTCCTTACCTCTATGCTGATAGCTGCTTGCCCTTGAATGACTGTACCATCCTCAGTTTTGATTTCTCTCATAGTATTCCATCATTGTCTGTCCCTACATTGATTTTGAAAAAACTTCATGTTTTGATCACCCCCTTTGAGCCATAAGATGTGTGACCAGAGCCTCCATCCCTCCTCTTGTCTTAATATTTTCTGCATATTTGTTTCCAGTTCTATTTCCTTGATGAGGTGGTCCTTGGTGATCGTACTTACTTCCATTTCTGCTTGAAGAATTTCCATATCCTTTATGATTTTTTCCTTTTGCTTTGTGGGTTCTTGGAATTGATTTTTTACCCAAGATTTGAGAGCTTCTTTAACCCTTTTTAACTTCTGTTCCCAGGAGAAAGATGGGGATCCTGGAATGAAGCAACGCCAAGCATTAGAAATGATATCTTTAACTCCTTCCGTTTCCAGCCATATCCGATTGAACCTGAATGGAAGGGGCCCCAAGTTTTCCGCCGGAGGGAAAAAAAGACATATAGGCTTGTGATCCAAGACAGCAGAGCACAAACTTTTTGGTTTCCGGATAAGAATGAAGAAGATGGGTACTGACCAGAAAGCGGTCTAGTTTGGCTGCAATATGACTAGGTCCAATTCTTTTGTTGCTCCATGTGAAGGTTCCATTTTTAGGTTTGATATCTGTAAGGCCCCACTAAGAAATGAGATCTTCCAGCCTTTCCCCGAATGGGTCCCTCACCTTTGTTCCGCCTCTATGCTCATCTGCTGATATAGTAACATTGAAATCCCCTGCAATGAAATAGGGTAGAAGAATTTTACCTTTGCATTGCTCCTCTAGTGAGGTCCAAAAGCTGTCCTTCTGCGCGTTCATGGTTGGACCATATACATTCCCAATCCAAAATTTTTCTTTGCTTTCTTTGTTTTCCAGTTTTATGAGAAGCCAATTTCTGTTTTCTATGGAAGAGATCATTCCAAACTTATCAGGATTCCACCAACATAGAAGTCCTCTAGAGGCTCCACTTGCATTAGTGGCTAGGCCTGTCCCTTTTGGCCAGAAAATTTTGATGGTTGCAATGCTGTCTTCAGCTGATTTTTTTGTCTCCTGGATGAGAATAATTGAGGCAGCTTCCATTGATTTAAATCTCTTAATAACTTCTAACTTCTGCGTACCTCCCAAGCCTCTGCAATTCCAGGAGACTACTTTCATTATTTTCTGAGTTGCTTAAGGGCCTTGTCTTTGTCCTTTTTTTCCTCCTCCGCACTAAGTAGGTATTTGCTTGCTTGCAAAGTTTTAACTAGAAAGTCTAAATTAGACTGCTTTCCTACTGCCTTTTCCCTTGCTGCCTCCTGTTCTCTAATGGCTTTGTTAGATTTTCTTCTTTTTCTGGAAAGCGGTTCTTGCTCTTCTATAGAAGTATCTGTTATTTCTTCTGAGCTTGCTTTTGCCCTTGATCTTGTAACAGATCCTTCATAGTTTGACGCAATATATTTCCTTTCCTTAGAATGCCCAGTGCCCTCTTCCTGAACTTCCTTTTCCTGATGCTGTGGGACTGAAGCTGGGGGTTCATTGTCCTACTAATGCGCCATTTCAGGGTTTACTTCTTGGTTTTCTTCTTCTTGTGTCTCAACTTCCAGAGCCTCGAACCTGTTTCTGGGGGTGCTCTTTGACATGGTGATCTACTGTTTTGAAGGCTTGGCTGTCTTCTTCCCACTTGCAACGTTCCATCCCTCGCTTGGTGGGCTGTCCGAGATGGGTTTCTCGGGTTTTTTCGGGCATGATTTAGCAAAGTGGCCATATTCATGGCAGTATTTGCATTTGAAGGGGATTTTCTCGTAGTCTACTGTTTGAAGGTGATTCCGTCCATCAATGGAGAGCATGATGGACTCCGATAAGCCTTTCTCAAGATCAACTTCAACACAGATTCGGGCGCAGGAGAACATTGGGGCTTTTGGCTCAGACTTGTCTACGTACTTCCCTAGGGTATTCCCTATTGTTCGAAAGTCCTCATCATTCCAGCAATGAAGAGGAAGATGGGGGAGCTTAACCCAGACAGGAATTTCTTTTGGGATATCCTTTTCTGTGTTGAATGACAGGTCCCACTTGTTCAGGTACATGCCTCTTGGGCCCATGAAGTAAGTCCCATTCTTGAAGATCAAATCGCGGTCCTCCTTCTTTTCAAAAATGAAAGCAATGTATCCTTTTCCACAAAAGATCTGCTGAACTTCCCCCTAGATTAGGGTTCTCCAATTTTTATTCAGCTAGACCTCCACTGAGCGCGGGGATGGCCAGAGGCCGGTGAACAGACCAATGAGGCCTTTCTGAGAGAGGGTGACTTCTTTTCTCTTCGAAGCAACAGAGCTGAGTTTCACTTCCGGGACATCAGCTCGTTTGACAAATCGTGAAGAAGGGGTCGCGGTTGCCTGGGAGGGAGGAAGAGCGGCCACTATGGTTTGAAAACGGTCCTCAACGGACGCTGGATCAAACGGATCCATGAGCAGGGCCACCGACCAGCGGCGGAAGCCCTCGTCGTGTAGGGTTTCAGGGATCGATCAACCGCTCAGCTAAGTGGTATGCAGAATTACCTTTTCAATGAAAATTTATTAAGAATTGGACTTAAATCCATTGCAATGAAAAGTAATATATGATTCTTATTCATTGATCATCATTTTATTATATTGATCAATGAATCAGAATCATATATTACTTTTCATTACAATGGATTTAAGTCCAATTCTTAATAAAATTTCATTGAAAGGACTACAAGACAAGCTCATCGGCATGACCATTCAACAAAACCACCCATTAGCAATTATATTATTTTTTAATAGTACAAAATGTCGTCGAATATTCGATGGACACCCTCAACTGATTCAAAGCAATCTCGTCATAAATAACTCTATACTACCGATGATAAACCCCATTGGATTAATAACATTCTCATCGGGTATTGTAGATAAAAGTGAGAAAAAATGGAGTTAAATACACCAAAACTATGGAGTTAACGCCGATGATGTATCGTCGAGAATATCTGGTGGATATGTGTTGGTTTTCACAAAGTTTTTAGTTCTCTTAGGACTGCCGTGTACTCGGTGTTCATTCATAGGGTATTCAACGGCTACAGGCTAGTCAGATATACTAACGAAATTTCATTGATGACCAAATAATTTTGAGTTCATCGGATAGCCTACGAAATTTAGTCGAATAGCCAACGAAGCATCGTTGGATTTTGGGTCCAAATGTTGTAGTGATATTAGACAAATACAAAAAAAAAGTTTTTCTAATTGGAAACAAAAGGATTAGAAATTTAGAAATCTATGCCAACTATAATGGTGAACCTTTATAGTGTTTTGTTGTGTTTAATAAAAGTATAGGAATATTTTTGTATTATGTATAAGGGTAGTACCATGGTGAATAAAAAATTCTTAATGCACCGGTATAACTATTTGAAGATCAATAAAGCCATGTTGATGATTACAAACCAAGATCACTGGAAGAAATTGATAGTGCAGTTGACACATAGTAGTGTTACCATATCATAAGAGAAATAGGTGGATGGCGTATTTAGCATTTCTATCTAGTTATGGGAAAATGTCATTATATCTTTATATTACATGATCAGCTTCATAAACATCAATAGAATAATAACGATATTTGTATAAGAGAAGAGTAGAAAGAAGGCCTTGAAGAAGCCAACATAATACTCCATGATGTGATCATATAGGTCTCATTCTATTAGGTAGAAAATTCAACAAGGATAAAGACTAAGGAGATTCTTGTGATGGATGTTGGGGAAAGGGATGTGAAAATTACAAAGTTAGAATATAAGAGGAAGGACAAGGAAGATGGCTATGTAGGGGGAGGGGGGCTGGGGGTATTTTTATATCCTCGACGTGTAATAGTGTCTGATAGGTCATGGATCACTAATGGATTAACTTTAGGGCATCCTAACACATGATCATATGACCCTTTGGGATAATGGCAAAAATTAGAAGAAAAAGTGAAACATGTACAAGGAATGTGTCAATGTTGAAAATTTTAGGTCAATATCAGTTGGTTGGAGATAGATGAAGTATTGTGTGTAATGGAGATAAATATTTTGTGTGATGAAGATGGATTATTTTTTAATGGTCAATAAGATAACAAAGGAATTTATAATTGGGTTTGACATATTGAATTGCTCTCTACAAAGGAAGGGCAATATCATTTCTACAAGAATTAGAGATGGGATGTTGTCTAAATTGATTGAAACATTCCTGATGAGATTGTTTATGTCAATATAAATAGGTATATTGGCATGGATTCCAATGTAACGTTTGATAGAGAAATCCAACCAATCAATGCCATTATTAATAGAAAATCCACTGCAATCTCAATGTTAGCAAGGTGGCTTGGGTGGTGATGTTGATGATAGGGTAATTTTGTGGCATCAAATATTAAGACATATTGGTGCTAGGAAATTTGGATGGGTGTCTACTATGATTAGTGGAATTTACAGGCTTGATAAGAAGATGAATTTGGGGGTTTATAATAGTTGCATCTTGGGTAAACATCACAAAAATGCATTTCACCAAGGATGATTGTGACACTCCTGGATGTCTGTGTCCTAATAGGAGCAACATATAAATAAGTTAACATGTGTTGTGTACCTAGATCTCCATATATATTGTCATTTGAATATGTAATTATTATTATCTATGGTCATTACTTAATCATTAAGTATGTGGGGACATATCTTACATCAATGGAAACTAGGTTTAATGTATCTAGTTATGGTTATAAGCTTCTAGATAAAGCTACCTCCTCTTTAAGTATGTATTAAAAGCAAGATGGATAAATGTCTTGAATCCTTTTGATATTGAGGAGAGAGATGGAGTTTATCCTTCATTGAGTATTATTTTATGATGGATCTCTACTTTCAGGGCTTTTGGATTGAATATAAGTTTGGGGCATGTTTAATCTTTCTTGGGTATATGGTTTGTGTTCACTCCATTTATATTTCTATATGATATTTATCATTGCATTTGTTGTATTTATTATATCTTGGATGATAAAAGTAGTGAACCCCCTAGAAGGATTGCAACAAGTGTTACTAGATTTTAGTTAATTTTTTCTCTTTTCATGTTTTCTAAAGACAAATACGGAGGAGAAAATAAGGCCACAACTTTCAAATAAATTTTGAAAAATTTTGAACATATTTCTAGAAACTAATTTAATAGGTATAATCCACTCAAAAAGTTATGTGGATTTATTTTAAAATCACCCAAATAAGAGGTCAAATTGTGAAGACATTGGGAATTCAAGTTCCAGAGTTTATAGATATGAAAACGGAAATTGATTTGTAGCTATACTATATATCTCAATATAAATCCATATTTTTGAATTGTGAGTTTTAAACATATACTATGGGGGAATCTACATTCAAAATTTCAATATATTTTAAGTTTCGATGCTTCTAAATCCTCATTTGTTGGTATAGAAATGGCAACAAATTTGTAGGTATAATATATCCCTCATCACAAATTCCTATCTTATGAAATTTTGTGGGTTTAAATATATCTTAGAGAGGAATCTATAGATAATTTTCGTCCCATTTCATTACATTGGAGATAAGCGCATGTTCATTTACATGCCTTGAAAACCCTCGTCTTGGGGACTAAAAATAGGAGTAGAATTGGAAGAGCTCTCTACATCTCATTACTTGTTATACTTCGAAGAAATATGGAGGATAGTCGTGTCTTGGTGTCTAGTATTTAGAGTGAAAATTCAATAATGTTCGATAAACATTGAAGAATATATAACCTTTTATAGTTTTTCCTCTTTTTTAATCTTTTTATTGCGCAGAGAGGCGTTTTCTACAATTCAAATAGGCGAGATGTGTCCCGTCTGTAACGCTAACTTTGCACATGTCGGCTCAATAAAAATAACTTATAACATGTCCGCTTATAATTTAAAAAATAAAAAATAAAAAATATTATACTCATATAAATATACAACGATATTAGGGAAAGACTCACAATCTTACAAACTGAGTAGTAAAATTCAATTGACTTGAGTAGTAAAAAGAAAAATTATAAAACCAAGAACATATAAAATTTAATTTTAAATTAGCTAAATTGTAAAACACATTTATGTAATTATATATATAATTTCAATTTAAAATTGTGTTGACTTGAAACCTAAGAAAACATAATGTTAGGAATAAAATATGTGACAGAAAATAAATTACAAAATAATAGCGATTACAATAATAATACTAGATTTAATAGAATTTTTATTTGTCAACCTAAGGCTGCCAAGAGCATGTCTCTTGCTCACTTTGGCACATTACAATGGAATATTACAAGCATATTTATAAGGTTCTTTAATACAACTAGCAAGTCGGGCCACTAAAACCATGTTCCTTAAACTACTTGCATCCTTTCTCATTCCCAAGTCAAGGTTAACCTGAACACGTAAATGTTCATTTTTAGTTATAGAGAAAAACAAGTCATTTCTCAAAAACATTTGGATAAATGTTCAAAATCTTCATTTGATGGTAAAATGTTTTTCAAATTCCAATTTGTTTTCGAAATCAAGATTTTAAAATTTTATTTGGATTATTTTACTTATGAACTATTCTTTTTTTTAGCTCGAGGGAATCAGTAACTTGTCAAACTTGTCTGGGCCAGGCCCAGGATCAAATCCGTTGCTGCCACTATAACCCCTAAGGTATAAACCGGTAGCCCGCAAGCCAGGATATACCAGAAACTTGTGACTCAGCAAGGACCGAGACGTCCCGACTCCAATCCCGACAAGGGGCGGTAGTCTATCTAGGGGGCGCCTATCCTTTGAGCCTTATCATTATTAGTTTTAAAGAAAGACAAGTAAAGGAATTTTTGGAAAACTATTTGGCCATTTCCCTTCCAAGTAGGAATAATTATTAGATATTTTTGTAAATTAAAAAGGGTTTGCACCTCAAAAGAACTTGATCCCTCTTGGCTTGGTAGAGCCATAGTTAAGATGAATCTATACTGGTTTTTGCTTAGAGAGGTGCTTTCTACATCTCAAATGGGCCAGATGTGTCCCGTCTATAAGGCTTAGGTGGTGCATGTCAGCTCATAAAAATAATAATAATAAAAAGTAATAAATAAAAAAACTTATAACATGTTCGCTTATAATTAAAAAATAAAAAATAAAAAATATTATACTCACAATTTTACAAACTCAGTAGTAAAATATTCGTAGTAAAATTTAATTGACTTGAATAGTAAAAAGAAAAATTATAAAACCAAGAACATATAAAATTTAATTTTAAATTAGCTAAATTGTAAAACACATTTATGTAATTATTAAATTATATATCAAACTTCAATTTAAAATTCGGGTGGCTTGAAACCTAAGCACACATAATGTTAGGAATAAAATATGTGATAGAAAATAAATTACAAAATAATAGCCATTACAATAACAACACTAAATTTACTTTAGAAAACCCCGTAGGGAAAAACCAACCTTCAATAACATATTTATTATTTGTCGGTTTGGCACATTACAATGGAATATTACAACCATATTTATAAGGTTCTTTAAATGCAAATACAACTAGCAAGAAACCAAGGGCCACTAAAACCATGTGCCTTAAATCACTTACATCCTTGCTCATTCTCAAGTCAAGGTTAACCCTAACATGTAAATGTTCTTTTTTAGTTATAGAGAAAAACAGGTCAATCTTCATTTGATGGTAAAATGTATTTTCAAATTCCAATTTATTGTGGAAATCTAGATTTTAAAATTTCATATGGATTATTTTACTCATCAACTATTCTTAATATTCATTATTAGTTTTAAAGAAAGACAAGTAAAGCATTTTTTGGAAAACTATATTTTATTATATGAGTATTAATGTTACTCATCCCATTCTTCTACTGATATTTACCCTATTTTGAAATTACTTAAGCAAGTTGGTCATTTCCCTCCCAAGTAGGAATACTTATTAGACATTTTTGTAACTTAAAAAGGGTTTTCACCTCAAGAGAAATTGATCCCTCTGGGCACTTGTAGAGCCATAGTTAATATGGATATATACCGGTAATACCCCAACTCTCATATTTGAAGTTTAATATGGACTTTATCCCATCTTTTTCTTAAAAGGAGGATCATAGTGTGTAACATCCCAAAAACAATTCACAAAAATTTAAAATTTTTCTATGTGACATTAAATGCTAAATCATAGCCAGAATGCTCGTTTAATAACTAACTTTAGTTTAATTAACAGGTAGATTACAAGACAGGTCATTAAGAGAAAACTTAGTAGTTAATTCTCTTTGGTTAATTGTAACTAAAAGGCTACATAAATTTACTTACTTGTAAGTCACATGTCACTAACTGTATTCAATCTATATTGATTTTCGGTCTTGAATAAAAGTCTATCAAAAGTTAATGAGTTTCCAATTATTGAATTCAGATCATTGGTTTGTTTGTAAGAATGTGTATGATTCTGATGGTTGTTTTCTTTTCTTATTGAAGGGGGCCTGAGGTTAGCCCAAGGCTTACTTAGCTTTTTCAAAGCTAACGCAGATCCGATGCTTAAAAGCTAACGCAGATCTGATGCTTGTATAAGACTCACAGGTAAAAAATTACTTCCAGGTTTACGATGTTAGAATTTAAGGCTCGGAAGACTAAACGAGTAAGTTAGGAAATTTTTTTTTTTAATCTTTTGTCTCAAGATTCAACTACCAAGGTGACGCTAATTAATGTCTAAATTATCGAAGTGTAAGAGTTCCTACGTCATTTGCAAAAAATAATCTACCTTGGTAACAATTTGGAGTTGATAGCGTGATCATTTGTTTTAAACAAAAAAATTATGTGATTAATTGTATATAATTATCAACATGCTTTTAGTTGTTTGTATTACTAGAATACATTTCCATTTTTTTATAACTATGGTATTTAACCACCAATCCTAGAACTTCCTAAGCCCTAAAATTATCATTATTATTATGACAACTATAGATTAACTACAAAAATTACAAACCTAACCTAGGCATATAGTCAATGTATTAATAACAACAAAAACCTCAACATACATAACATAATAACTATAAATTAAACTAACTCAAAGCTTCATCAAACCAATGACTTGTTTAAATTAAAACAAAAGTATTAGTGTTACTTTGCATACAATAACTTGTCAATTTTTAACAATTGTAATAATATTATGTTTTCACAATTCGCAGGGTTATAAGCAGGTTAAACTATATCAACACTAAAAAGTATCTCAAGAGCAGTGGGATCCACATGGTGGATGCTCGCCAGAAGGAGGGTTTTGGCTTTAAACCCTATGCATTTACATTCACGTTTTTCCCTAAAAACTCGCTTGGCTTTTAACAGTTGTTTGTTTGGATGGAGAAAATAAACCGACAGGCCCTCGGCCTCCTTGGGTCTCTGCAACAAGTGTCACTCTTTGTTTTCTCATGGAGATTTGCAGGTTTAATGCTTGGGTTCTTCGCCACTATCGCTTTCTTCGAGCTTGGTCGTGGCATTAACAGGCTTAATGCTAAATCTGGTGAGTCATATCGACTACTCCAAACATTTTTATTTTCTTTTACTTATTTATACCAAGCTAAATATTTACAGTTCTAAGATGTGCTTGTTTTATGGTACGTGAAAATATACCGTCGAAGGTTGAAGACGATTCCTCTGAAAGCTGAAGGGTGAGCAAGAAAGGCTTGGTAACCCTCGGTCCCAACCTTGGGTACCCTTCGTTGATTGTGTTTGTAGTGTTGTCAATGGTATTTGTAGTCTGTTATTATGGTGTTCATACTACTTGTAGCAGCTTGCTGTTTGTTTTTGGAAAAGAAATGTTGGAGGCCGTCCTTAGTGATGATCCTTAGGGTTTCACATGTGAGCTATTTCTCTTGTAAAAACGCTTGAGGGTAAACATAAATCTGTTCCAAGGTTTTGTAATCATTGTGCATACTGTGATTAAGTTATGTGGAAGCTTTCTTGGCCTTTTGCTCAGCCACTGTAACTCTTTCATGGCTACGAATCTGTTAAGGAATTTTGGTTTTAAGAATTGGACCATATGGTGATTGTGTTGGTTAAATTTTGATAAAATGAAGACTCTGTTTATAATTCTTTTGTTTTTAAAAGGGTAGAGCTTACGGCTATAGTGTAAATATCTGTTTAGCATGCATTTTCAGTTGCACAGTGCGTTAAGCTCAGTAAATGTTTTTCTTTTGATATGACAATAATTGGTTATAAAATAATCTTCGACTGTGAATTAGTTAATCCATTGAAAAAATAGTTGTTTGAAATTCTATTTGTAAAAGTTGTAATATAAAGGATTATCCTAGGGTTTTGTTTTTAATAAACAGTTTTGATAATTAGGTTAAAATGTTAACTTCTGATTTTTTGATATTTGTATAAGCAATATTTAGATTTTGATAGTTTTCCTTTTAAATTGGAAAAACTAGAATTTATCCTTCGACTTACTTAGCTGTTGGATATAGAATTAAGAGATAATTTTTTTTCCTTATCTGAAGTATACAGTTGTCTTATTTTTAATTATTTGCTAGCTGTGGAATCTTATTTTCTTCTTAAATAGGTTCTGTAATTTGATAAGAAGGTTTACATTTAAGACTAGGGTTTTAGAAGAACAATTTGCAAATATTAATAGTAATATTAGAGTTATAATGATTGTTACAACTAGGTTTACTAAGCACTTAATTCATTTACTGTAATATGAATATAGTGATATGTTTATGATTTAGGTTTTAAAAGTACTAGAATAATTAATGGATTTTCTTACTAAGTGTAATAAATATATTGTATTACAATATTTGTTAATATGCTATACTTCGCATAGTTTAATGACTGTGTGACAAAAACTTGTTGTATAGACTCTTGGTAATATCCTTAGAGGTTTTTGTATACAAGGTTAAGTTCTAGAAATGAATTATTATGCTAAATAGATTGGAAAAATAACAATAAAAAGATTCCAATGTTAACACAGTTACTTGAAGATATTGTTGGTAAAATTATAAGAAGAAAAGATTGTTGATTTATTTCTATGGAAACTCTACAATTCAATAATAGTTTAGATCATTTTATCCATGTATAATCATTCCTATCTATAGCTAAACAATCCTTCTGTACTAGAGTACTTCATGGTAAGATGAGTGGAAAAATGCAGAAAGGAAATTTTACTCATTAATCAATCATTTATAATTCTAGGTTCATTTATTCATATAATCATATACAAGTAAACTTTCATAATTAAATGCAGACTTAAGCATTCCACTAGCAGATTCATAATATCTAAGTATTAATAGGAAAAACTAAACATGACTACTTCATTCCAGTAATTTGCTAAAAATAAATAAATAAGATAACACAATGGAACCTGGTAATTTGTAGAAGAGACAAACAACCCAAGAAACCTGTTCCACCCAACCTTTTCCTGAAGATAGCTCAAATGCTTGTATTAGGACCCCCGAGCCTGTCCATTGATCCATCGGGATGAATGCACTATGTGGAGAAATGGGATCAAATACCCTTGCAACTCAACAGTAGTACTTAACAACAGTACTTCTGTCTTCAACAGTATAGAACTCAGCTATGTGGCTGCACTAGTTTTGAATGCAGTCTTAATCACTCAATCCACTTCTAACTTCCCCCTCATCGAATCTCTTGTGATCCTTTCTCAACTTCAGAAATTCTACAAGGTAAAGAATGAACAACTTCCTGCTGAATTCGATGGACAGATATATGCATGCCTAGGTCTTTTGGTCAGTTTTTCAATTAATGAGCCACCTGCTCTGTTCCACTTTCTTGGGTAACATGACCACAAAATTAGGGAAGTTTCTCCCTGCAACAGCTAGAAGTGATTGAGGATGCTTTCATGTGTCAGTTTACTCTCAGCCCAGTCTATTCCTCCTAGTGGATCAATGGACACTCATTCAAAAACCTCCTTAGGCTATTTGTCTCATCTTTTATTTATTAAATAATAAAATATTCAACATAATTAATTATAGTCATCCTTGACCCCACTTAGTCAATAGTCATAAAATTTACAATAAAAGTAAAATATAATGTTTTCTTAAACATAAAATGTTATTGAAATTGGGGTACGTGACATAGTGAGAGGTGGATTAACTTTAAGAAGCAAACTTTCAACTCAATTAGGGAATATTTTTCTAAATTTTGTGTGTAACTATTATGTTTTGTGGCACATCTTGATGGAAGAAATAAACTCACCATGGAAAAATTTGAATTCATTTTCTTATCTAGACGGGAAAATAAATTTAATAAGGACATAACTTCAAAGAATCATATTTTTTTCATGTTTCAAGTGCAATACCAAATTTGAAGGAAGAAATTATGTTTCCATAGATCCTTTAACTGCATAAATTATGATTTAGTAAAAAAAATGTAAATATCTTCAAGAAGCACCACATAGTTGAATGTTAATGGTGAGAAGGTTCTAGTAGATGAAAACTTGATAGTGATCATGGAAAATTAATGTTGCATTTAGATTTATATACCTACGTTTCATACAGAAGGAATTGATGTTTTTTCTTGGATCAAATTAATTATACTCATTGGTTACATCCTCTTTTAATTTGAAAATGGGGTTTAAGAAACCGTATTATAAAAAAAATGTAACATTGCAAAGCATTCTATAGTCAAAACCTTCTCCAAATGATAAAAAACACATATCGAGGAAAATGAAACTAATAAAAATTGTTTGCAAAATGAATCTTCAAGTGTGCAGGAAGAAATAGAGGAAGCAAGGAATGAGAATTTGGAAAAGGCAAAAATGATCTCCCAACTTCGCTTCCATGAAGTATACTCTTTATGATGATCATTTTGGCAAAGAAAGTGTATTTTCCAAACATGTTGAAGATAAAGTTTAAGAGCCAAAATACAAAAGACTACTTCTAATTTCTTCACTGCTTCTCGGGGTATTCGGTAAGGTTGTCCTTTATCACCTCTCCTCTTTATCCTGGTCATAGAGGGTCTCAGCCTGCTCATTAAGGATGCCAGATCTAATGGCCTCATTCGGGGCATTAAGCTTTCTCCCTCCCTTGCTCTTTACCACCTCCTCTTCATGGATGATGTTATTCTTTTGGGCTCTGGGACTCTCTAGGATTAACTGGCTTTTGAGGTCATCCTTGACTCCTTCTGTAAAGCCTCAGGTATGAGGATCAATATTGAAAAATCATGCTTTCTCTACCACAATTTCAATATTGACAGCCTTAATGATTTTAGGGATGCTTTGCCTTATAAGATGCATCCGTTACAGTCTGGTCTAACTTACCTGGGCTATCACTTGAAACCGCTTGGTTATAGAGTGACTGACTGGTACTGGCTACTACAAAAATTTGAAAAGAGGATAAATCATTGGACTTATAAGCACCTGTCTCTTAGGGGGAGACTGATCCTTGTCAATGTTGTTCTGTCAAGTATTCTGGTTTATTGGATGGGCCTAGCTCCTCTCCCAGTCTCTATTCTCCAGAAGCTCGGAAGTATTATGTTCAACTTCCTGTGGGGATCCTCTGATACTTCTTTCAAGTTTCATCTGGCAAATTGGTGAGACCTTTCTTGGCCCAAAGAATTAGGGGGCTGGGGTATTAAAAACCTCCCCTGGTTTAGTCAAGATCTGCATCTTAATACGTTTTGGAGAACTCTCCACTCCAAGGGCTTATGGTTCCAGGTCCTCCAAACAAAATATATGAAAGGTCTGTCGGTTGTTGAATGGCTCAGAAGTAAATTATTCAGTTCTCACAATGCTTCTCTTATATGGAGAGGTTTTTTGCAGGTAATTCCCTGGTTGGGTATGCATCTAGCATGGTAGGTTGGAAGTGGTGAAAGTATCTTGCTGGGGATTGATCCGATCGTGTGATCACATATACCTTATACTCTCCCTGAAGAGCTGAGAACGTATCTGGAAGATTTAAATCTCTGTACTTTATCCCAGGCTCATAACTCCCTACCAAATGCGAAGTACTATTGGTTTTCAGTGTAGGATCTTGATCTTGGTGGCTCCTTCTCGACAATTTGGAATGCATATATTAATGGGATTTCTGGTGCAGGTATTCGTCTTACGGATAGCCCTGATAAACTTGCTTGGATTTATAATAAAAACGGGGGCACCATAACTGCCAGGGATGCCTACGATTGTATAGCTCGTTCCTCCTCTCGCTCGGTCACTATTGTTGATGGTTTCCATTTGTGGTTTAAGGCCCTTCCATGTAAAATCTCATGCTTCATTTGGCTAATCCTTCAAAACAGAATTCTCACTTGGGAGAACCTTCAGAGAAGAGGGTTTTTAGGACCGGCTATCTGTCCTCTCTGCTGTACAAATGAGGAGACAGTTGAGCACCTATTCTCTTACTGTTTGGTCTGGAAATCAGTGGCTGACTTTATCAGTGAGTATTTCAACCTTCCATCATGTATTTCTGGGTTTCCTGTTGCTGATATATTTAAATTTTGGTATGGCAAGCTTCCAAGGAGCTCGCATCTCTTTCTCCTCCTTTTCAACATGATGTGGATAGTATGGAAAGCGCGCAATCTGGATGTATTTGAAGGGAAAAAAGGAAATATACATGGCATCATACAGCAAATAATTTCGACTATTCAGGCCCCCCTTCCTGGGACTATCTCAAAAAAAGGCCATAGTAGACATATTGGGAAACCTGCAGTCAAGTATTTTTCCTGTGGTTTTATAGATGGTGCATCAAACAATATGACTGCTGGTGTTGGATACTGCATCTTTCTCAATGACACCCACTTCTTGGAGTTTTCGCTGGGGGTCGGATATGGCACTAATACCAAAGCGGAGCTGCGCAGCCTATGGGCGCTCTTGCTCTCCTCCCATATGATGGGGATCCCCCTAGCCCATGTGTACGGTGATTCTCAAGTAATCATCAATTGGGCTAAGGGATCGACTGCTCTCTCCCCACCTAAACTTGTTCATTGGTGTAGGGAGACAAAAAAGCTAATCTTTAGCTTCCAAGAACTGTCTTTCTCACATCTACCAAGAGCACAATAGGACAGCTGACCATCTTTCTAAAAAGGCACTCTCCTTTTCTCAGGGTAATGGTTGTATGATGAAATATATTGAGAATCTTCTGGTTTCTCAAGATTTTTTTCAGCTCTTTTGAGTTTGCATAAAGGTCTTTTCACCTTTCTTATTGATGCACTTGATGCTTTGATGCTTTTTGAGCTTGCGGAAGGGTTATATCACCTTCCTCATAGTTGTTTTGATAGACAGAGTGTTCTCTTTAGAACGTTGTTCAGGGTCTCTTGGATCTCGGTTGATGTGATTGAGTGGACGGTCTCCATTTTATGATGAGACAGTTTTTTGATGGGATCATATTTTTGGTTGTTGTGCTTTTCCCCTTGGCTGGGATCTCCGAGTGGGAAGCCATGTAAAAGTGCCCTGATGATGTGGATGAATGTTCTAATGCCCTTTGATTCTTTTTGGAATAACAAAGACAGGTTTTTTCTCCTTGAAAAAAAAAAAGAAAAAAAAAGAACCAAAATACAAAAGAGTAGAGTTAAAAACATTGGAAACATATCAACCTCCATGCTACCACGAGAAGAAAAAATCAAGAGAACATGGCACTTTTCAACATGGCTTACATTAATACCCGTGTTTTAAAAAAGACGACATATTAATTATGGTTATTCTTGGAACCAAAATAGGAACAATTATAGAATTGGATGCCATTGCATATCATTGCCAATTAATGTCGAATATGGATGGTTGGATAATAAAATAGTGCATTAATGGGTTGCAAATCTAAGCTAGAAATACAATGGGTCTCATATTATGCTTTGAGTACAAAGCATTTCAAAGTGGGGGTGGGCATGTTAGGTACATGTAGGCTCATATATATTGTTATTTATAATATTTAATTGATTTTTTTCTACGGTTATAGCTTAATTATCAAGTATGTGGAGACTTATTCTTCTTTAGTGCAAACTAGGCTCAATGCACCTAGTCGGTGTTAGAAGCTTCTAGAGAAAACAAGCTTTTCTATAAATATTTATTGAATATAAGAGAAAGATATGCATTAAGTCATTTTTGCATCATTCTTACATTGGAGATATGGAATTTATCATTAAAAAAAATATTGTATGGTGGATGATCTCTACCTTAAGGGTATTTGGTTTCAATAGAAGTTTGGAGCATCTTCAAGCGTACCGAGGTATACATTTTATGTTCTCTTGATTTCTATTGCTCAAGAATATTGCATTTGTTTTATTTTTGTATCTTGGATGATAAAATTAATGAAACCCCCAAACGGTTTTCTACACAAGTACTTTTCATGTTCATTGATGAACATTCTTAGAATATTTTGGTGTGCTTCTTATAAGAAATTTGAGATGCTCAAGGAGTTTAAAGTGCTTGTCAATTGAGAAGTAAATTGGTTATCAAATAAAGGTGATGAATATTGACAATGGTGGAAAATTTATTTTCAAAGATTTTGTTGGTATTTCGAATATACGAGAATTACTAGGTATAAAACTACTCCTTGCACTCCTAAATAGAATAACTGTGCACATAACAAAAGAAGCAAATGTTGGTTGAGTGCACTAGATGTATGATTACACATGGTTTACTTAATGACCATTTTTGGGGCTTGGAGTAGTGGTGATAATCACACATGTCAAGAATCAAGTAAGCACATCTCAAGAACCATGTACCAATAAGGGAATTGTAGAACACTACACATGAGGATGGCTAAACTAGGAAGATATCATTTATTGTGTATGCGAGGGTACTTGGTTGAGTATGAGTTAATACCAATGGAGAAACTATTATAGTTTGATGTGAAAGGATGGAAATATCTTATTGGGATACAATGAAGGCACCAAGGGATTTGACTTATTGCATGACCATGAGACAATATCATACTGTCAAGAGTAGAGACAGGATGTTCCATGAAGGCTTGAAATCAAGGATGGTGCCATAGTTGATAATTAAGTATATAAGGTGAAGGTTGATTTATGAATTGAAAGTAATGGCTGTAACTCAACAAGGATGGGGAAAACCTTATTGTGTTTAAGACTCATTAGTTTTTTATGATTGTTGAGAGACAAATAAGGAGTTACAGTGGAAAGTACATAGTTGCAAGAGAATTTGTTTGGGATTACTATATTATTTATGATCCTAATAGTGGTGTGATATAGTATTTTATCCAATAAAATGAGTCGCATGTGTAAGTAAATAGTTAGTTAACTTGGTAGTGGGTTTATATGTGTAATGAGTAAGAAATAGTATATGTAGTTGGATAAAGTATTCATTTATTATACACATAGTCATGTGACAATATATATATATATGGACATGTTAATATTATTTGAAATCCATTTTCTTATTTTATTAGAGTTATTTTGTAACTCGTCATTAATAATATTCTTGGAAGTTGTGCTCCATGTATACATATGGTATATTCATGTCTATCATGTTGTATTGGGTTATTTGGTTCATAACATTTGGTATAAGAGTGGGAAATTCTCTGATTGACACCTTTAAGGAGTACCATTTAGAATCGAGTGTTGTAGCTTGATTTTTTGAAAGAAGACATCCTTGACTATCTCTAGTAGAAAATTCAATACAATTTGCATGTGATTATAGGATTTACATTTCATTCAACTTAGGGTTCCTACCTAGTCCTAAAATGTTTCTAAAGCTATTAGGGTTCAACAAATCACATATATCTAAAGATTTTGAGATCTTATTTTAATGAGATTGGATTTATATGAAAGCAATAATCCAAGGTGTAGGTTTCTAGGATATATATTTTGTACAAGTTAGGGTTCAAATCCACTAATAAATTCTTGCTAAAAGCAATAGGGTTTGGTAAATTCAACATATTTGAATATTCTTAGATCCAATTCAATGAAACCTGATCCATCTAAAAGAAACATATGAGGTTGTTCCTGGTATAAATTTAGCTCAATGCAAAATTGAGATACAATCATTAAAAATTCTCTCTCTCTCTCTAGAGGATAATAACTTGAGTTTTTCTAATACATAGAAAAACTCCAAATAACTGAATGTTCTTCTAATATCTTCATATGCCAAAATGACAATAACCACTAGGTGGTTATATATAATATTGGCATTTACAAAAATCATAAGAACATCAGGTTACTTGGAGTTCTGCTAATATCTTGAAGCTATTGCATAAATAATCTTATTACTACTTTTAGGATTTGTTTTCTATGTCTACATTGTGTTGATATCAAGGTTACACATTATACATGGAATTTAGTTCATAACTTTTCATGGAGGATATTATGTGATGAACTAAATATCAAATTCAACATTATAAAACTGAAATACTCACATTGTAAATGTGGATTACAACTCCCACATATATTATTATGATGAGTTACATAATTACTCTAAGATATTAGGATAATAACTCTCAAATGGCCCAAATACACCAATATGCAATGATTATATGCAAGTGTGTATAATAATGACTATCATCGCCTCTTATATATACTTGTTTTCACTCATTACTCATGTATGCCTACTACCAAATTTTCCAACCATTTACTTGTACATGTGAACCATTATATTGTCTAGAGATCCATAACACACCCCATTCGAGTTATAACGATAACACAAAGTCTCCAATTTTGAGAATGTCAGCAAGGGAGAGACATGCGCTTAATAAATTGATATTTTAAACTTTGGAGAGAAATATTGAAGATATGATTGGTGTGTCTGTGTGTGTGTGTCTATTAGGGCCTCTCAATGATAAAATGATGAAGAGTGGAAAAAAACTATGGATAACAATTTTGAGTTCCTGATAAAAAAATGACATATGTGAATTGGCCTCATTACCAATGAAAAGCCTAAGGTTGCAGGATGTAAATGGGTGTTGAAAAGGAAGTACAAGGAACATGACTATGTTGAATGATACAAATCCTAATTGGTTACAAGTGGATATCTCCAACAAGAGTGAATTGACATCTAGCAAAGTTATTCATTTCGTGTGAGGATGACCACTATCAGGTCATTATTGCATAACAACAATTTTAGACTAGGAAGTGCATCAAATAGATTTTAAGAACACATTCATAAATATTTTCTTAGGGATATCTATATGAAATAACTCTAAGGATTCAAGGTGAACAACATGAAATGTGTGCAAGTTGTAGACATCTTTATATGGACGAAATTAGTCATTGCAACAAATAGTTATAAAATTTGACTTTATTATACTTTAAAGTGGGTTTCTTGAGAGCAATGTTGTTGAACATATTGAAGCATAGATCTATGGTGATAAATTCAACAAACCCTAATCTAATTACATAAAAAACTTCAAATGTATAACAACACTAAT